>CM069593.1:23312455-23474640 GCA_035771175.1 Paratinospora sagittata
TGTATCATAAAACAAAAGTTTCAAGATTCAGTTGTGCGATGGAAAGAAAAAGACCATAACCGGGATTTGACTTTACAGAAGAAACTTTGCAACTTAGCCTAGCTTGATATCCATTATTGGATAAGGTACTCTGTGTTAACTGAGGAGTGAGCTAGGTAAGTATCAAAATAAATCTGAGAGTTTTCAAAATTGGATGGTGGCAACCTAACCAACTGTCTTGGTCTTTGAAACCTCATTAAAATTACATTTTCTTACTGTACACATATAAAGAAAGTGAAAAGATCCAACTGATCTAAAGAAAAAATATCTTGGCGGCAAACAAAACAATACGAGCCTGAGAACAGCAGATCTTTTCTCCTCCAGCAATTTGCATAACTCCACTTTCAACCAGACAACCTGCACATAAAATATTCATCTGTCAAAACTCAAAAACTTGTCATAAAATCAGAGGTTAAGCACACTGCACAATTAAATGATGGGAAGTGAAGTAAGATTTGCATAAAACATTACATACATAAATGGAATCTCTTTTTCTTTTGCATGACAACCATTACTATCTTGGAAATTCATAAAAGTTCTAAAAATACATGCCAGCCAAAGTCGGGATCTTGAGTGGCTCACCACCCATGTGAAGCTTTAAGTTTATATAATAGACATGTTTCAAAGGAGATTTCCCCCAAGCTGTTATTTCTCCTCATTGATGTTGTTTGTGCAAGCAACACTGAGAGACAATTACCACCTATTCATTCATTTCCCACACTTGGAGGATTTGGGAAAAATGGAACTTTCACATTTTCTAACCATTAAAATCCCAACAGTTGTACAGATCTTTTCCAACCGGATGATGGACAGTATCCTACTTCCTTTAAGGACTACTGAAGAGTTGTCCTTTTTGCTGTAGTTTGGAGCATTTGGAAAGAAAGGAATCAATGGATCTTTGAAGAGAATTACCATAGCATGTGTTTCTTTGGGGTAGCTCTCACTTTCTCACTTGAACCTAAGTCTGCTTGTAAGCTTTCAAAGGGCTTCAGTGTTAGTGAATGGTCAAGGGGGATGGAATAATATTGTTTTTAGGCCTTTGTTGCTTCTTCGGAGAACTTTGTACTCCTGAAGCCTTAGCTTTGGTATCTTTTCCCTATTAATATGATATTTCTCTAGAAGTAAAGCACACAAATAATAGGGATTATACAATAATGCAATTGGAATATGACGGATAAGTGAATCTGTCAATAAAACAATCGAGGAGCAAATATTGAGCTCTCTACAGATTGTATGGAACTTGAACAATTACAAATGCATTGGAGCATCAGAAGTAGGACAGAGACAACTTACAAAAAGGTATTAAAGTCCTACCTGTTCTTGGAGATCTGGGACAGAATCCACATCTGCACCCTCTGTTAGACCATTAAGAAAGTCATCCAAATTACCAGAAGCAGAATCAGAACCATCCTTTCCTTCTGAACCATTTGATCCTTCTTTTGTATTTGTGTCTGTTATAAGTAACCCAGGATCATGTTTGAAACTGTATAACTTAGATGCAAGACCCTTGGAATCCTTCCAACCATGGGTTCCTCTGGATCTTTCCTCCATAGCCGCTATTACAGACGGTCGATGATTATTTCTCAACTCCTGTAATCTAGATTCATTTACAGCTTGGTAACCCATGCAAGCAGTCAAGACAAGTTGGCTGCTGTCAAATGTTGAACCAGCAAGGCTTTGCAACAAAGTAACTGCATCTCCAGCATCCTTTGTTGTAACCAATGCAGGACCTGAAGATAGAAACAGACCAAATTCCACCAATCAGCAAGGATAAAACAAGATCGACAAAGGAGATTTAGCATAAACATTTCAATCTTCAAATACAGCTTGATGACAACATTTACTCACATCCTAAAGTGCTATATTATCATATCAATCATAAAATCAAATGAGATTTACCCAGTACCATATAACTCCATCAAAGCAAGTGCCGTTCGAAAAAGCATAACTCGATTTCCTTCTAAAAGAAGCACATCCCAAATCCGCAGAACTGAAAATCAAAGAAACCAACCAGAAGCTAGAAATGTTATATGGTATAAGTACACTAGAAGCTCATAGCTTGAAATTTACACGAGTGCAAAGATCTATAAGATGGCCAAGCATAAGAAACTCTCCAGTCAGATTGAAATAGAAGTGCAATATGATAAAAATAGAACCTGACCACTTTCCCAAGGAAGCATATTCACAAAAATAGAAAGGAACCAAGGTCCAGTGACCCATGCCACCTCCACTCCCAGGTAATCTAGATGATTAACTGCATCAAAAGCATAGACTAAATGAGAAACTATTCAGTTTATTGCATATTGGATAGCACAATAAAGAAAATACAAAAAGATTAAGGATTATATCAATAAAATAACAATGAGAAAATCAATCATATAAATTCGAGACAAACCCAATTTTGGAAACTTCAAACGCACCAAATCTTCAAAAACAAGTTGATCCACCTGAAGAAATAAAATTAAAATGAGTATATCTTAGACAATAGAAACATGTCTATCCACAATTCATCACGTGACTAGTTCCTCAAAGACAAAGCACATAACCTGATAACCAAAATGAAGAATAATTCTTAACAACTATATCAAAGATAACAATGAAATTTACCTGGGACTCTATCATTTCCTCAGAGTAGTAACCATTAAAGTAGTCATCAATGAGACCCAACAAAGTCCTGAATATTATTCATTTAAATTAGGACACAGTACGACATTATTTCATATAGATTAAAACCTACTCGTGATATTTTCAAGGTAAAGATTTACATATTTTGATAAGCATCCTTTCACAAATTAACTCTAGAAATGCAGCATTGGAAGCCCTACCAAAAAGCATTTTCCTCCGGCATCAAAAGCAGTAATAGTCCAGCAAAAAAATTCATTGCCTGCAAATAGAATTCAAGGAGCAGGAAATGATCAGTACCACAACTGAACTGTTACTTTAAACTACAGAACAGAAGTGAAGCACCTCTCCATAATAAAGGCAGAAGATCCCTTATTACTGACAGTGACAGAAGAATAGACAACTCCTTAAAGAAGCATTTTACCTCACTAACTTAAGAAAAAGAAAAGCAGATTTATATGCAAACCTCGCGCGAGACCAGGAATGCAAGGTCAATTATATACCTGTGTATAATTTGCTTAAGTGACTATAATTCTTTACCTCATAAACTTAAGAAAGAGAAAAGCAGATTTCTATGTGGACCTCATGTGAACCCAAGAATCCAAGGTCAATTATATACTCCTGTATATAACACTCTAAGTGGCAATGTAACTCAAATTCCAGACGTTATAATCACATATTGGAGAAATAACATAAGGTGGTGCAACTGCAACTAAAACTAAAACTAGCTATAAGTCTATCATGTGTTTGAGAAAAAGCTAGTTAAATTTTTTACAAAGGTAAACAATGCACAAAAAATTACATTGGACAGTGCCTTCACTATATAACAAAGAGATTGGACATTAGTTTCAGCTGCTACACAACATTCCTTCTCAAAAGCATGGCAAAACTCTATGAAAAGAGGAATTCAAAATCAACAAAAGGAATTCTGGTTAATAAGGACCATTGTAGCTCAAATCATAATATTAATTACCATAATTTCAAATTTCCAAAGCACCCAACATGAGATAAATTTTCTGCGCATGACTCATAGAACATTGTTGATACCAACAAATTTTCAACAGATGCTGATGATTTTACCTAATATTTAATGTGCCTAGCTATTAAATTACTCTAATTAGGCAAAATTTCTTAAGGTTAAAACCCATCTAATATGATAATCGAAATCTCATTGTTCATGCAAACGACTGAAATGACATTTTCTTTGAAGAACAGAAACGTAAATTTTTCCATGCTGACTGGTAAAAAAGGTCAAGAAAATTTGGAATTCTTTTCCATAATTTCAAGGTCATCATGGACTCCCCATTTGGAAACTCTGTACAAAAATGGCCAAGAGATGTAAATTCTTTACATCTGATGATTCAATGCATTTACCTCAAACTTTCATTCAAATGAGAACACTTACATGTAAAGTTTGTTTTAGAAACTTCAATTGTCAGTATTTTACTCCAAAACTGAAAAGTCGTTGTTGATCAATTCTATGTTGTATAACTAAAAAGAGGGGTTCTATCAAAGTCACGATATGTATTTTAAAGCAAAACTACAATCAATGGAAAAACCAGGTAGAGCAGACAACAATCAAAAGGAAGAAAACACAAAAGTGAATAACTGAAAAACCAATGAAACCAAAGAGCAACCAGAGAAAAAAAGAAAAAGAGAAGGAAAACAATGAAGTCTTAATCAACCAAAAAAGATAGGAAGCATCCGGTATTCCAAGAACTGTGGGAAGATATGAAAACTGAGCCCCTAAGACTAGCATTTACTTTATGCACCATTCCCTCCAAATCATCATCATCAAAGTTATGATGGCAAGCTTTAGCATGAAAAGCAGCTTACTGTTAAATCAAAAGGTTTGACGCATTTCAACTTACAAAAGACTAGAGTTGTGCCTAGTATTTCTTCAATGTTGTGATTGGGAGATGAGAAGCTCTTGTCGAGCAAGTCTCCAACTAAGGAGAGGGTATAAATGCCTCAGATGTACCAGGGATCTTACAGAGACACATTTGAACTATATACCTACTAATGACTAGGTCAGTGGAGAATGCATCACATTGACCAAGGAAAAGTTTTTAAGTGACAGAACTGAAGCTCAGACAAACCAACTTTTACTAGAGAAAGTAAGTTTCACCGGTTTTACATAACTAACACAGAATCCTTTTTTCTCTATTTGTTAAGAATCAAATGAAAATGAAAACATATATCATGAACATCCAATGTTTTGCACTCATCGGAATAAATGTCAATGCAGTGATCCATTTGCTTTACAAAATGTTGGGTAACAAGAATCCAATGTCCGTTGTTACGCAAGCAGTTTGAAAGAAACCAATCACAGATGCCTGAGGCTTAGGGTTTTCTCAACATTGAACAAATTTGAACTACCTAAGCAGGGGAAGTTCTTTAAACAAAAATACCTGGCAGTACCCAACAGAAGGGTTATGCCTAGCATATGCGGTTAGTAAACGCCTCAATGCATTTCTCCCATCCTCGTCTAGAGCAGGATGACCTGGGAATGTTCGAGGCAAATCCTGCAAAAGTATTAAAATGAATAAAAAGAAGAAGCAATCATGTTGATGAGAAACTGAGAATGCAGAAATATCTTCAAAATATACAGTTTATGCATATGCGTCTAATCACCTTCTCTATCTGCCCTTTCCATTTCTCAGATGCACGTCCACTTTTTGCACTTGACCCATTACTTTTGTTGTCCGAAAGCGTAGTATCACGCTCTCCCTTGTCATTGATAACACTAGTTTCTGAAGCAATCAAATCTTGGTAATATCTGTCAACCCGACGTGCCCTCACACCCACAAATGCTTGCCATAGCTGTTATTTCAAAAGGAAAGAAAATCTGAAGCTACATTTAAATTTAATAACAAAAAAAGTTGAGAACAGTGCATGTACCTCCCCTCTAAGAGCCATAGGCACTCCTCCACGAACAAGGCACTCAAGTTCTTCTTTCCAAGGAAAGAAAGGCTCTGCATTATTCCCATCACCAACAGCATTAACACTGTCATTTGACTGGCCATCTTGGATTGGATCTGATCTCTCCACATCATAGAATTCATCCTCAGAGTCCTCTTCAGAACCATCTTTCAAGGGTCTGGCCTCTTCAATTGGAGCAAGATGGTTTCCTGATCTGGGGTCTTGCTCTTCTTTCGATAAATTTTTCCTCTTCTTCACACGAAAACTCATCATATGCTCAATTTCACTGAAGGATGATCTAATTTGAGCCCATGTTTGGACATTTTCTGCTTTCCCTTCCTTTTCTGTTTGCACCTCCTCCTTCAGTGAACCATCAGAAACAGAATTCCTGAGACTAGAATCCTTGTTTTCCTCACCCTTCTCTGAAATAGCTTCTGCCTCCTGTGATGTAGCTTCAACAGGTGAGCGTGTGATATCTTCCTCTGCAGATAATCCATTTACGGGCAATTGAGCAGACTCGGCTTGTCTTTCCAGAAAATGCTTCCATTTTTCTGATCTTTCCTCCTCCTCCTCCTAAAAGCAAAATAGCAATAACCCAGTTAGAGACATGCCCAAGTCTTCTTTTTGTTTTTCCTTCTGTTTCTTCTCAATGACAAAGGGACAAAAAAGTGAAAGAATTGTATACCTTATAGATATTAGCATACTCTCGGTATCTTTGCAAGTGTTGAGGTCTCACGGCAAATCCATAGGCATCCCTAATTACAGCAAATATTCATTCAATTCACAAAATCCCATAATTCCCCAGTTCCTACTACCTTCTATGACAACATTGCCAAAAAGTGGAAGCAAAACTGATCTAAGGGGGAAAATCCCCAAAAAGGGTACATATAAAAGTTGCAACAAAACAAAATTCAAAACACCAAATTACAACAAGGCATGAATCAACGGAGTTAAAAAGAAAAGAACCATGAGTGCATTAAATATACCTGGACTGAGCGTCCAAAGAACGCCTACTCAATTTGGACAACAACATATTCCACCGGAATCTCAAATCTACAACCCATATCGGTCGGCATTGCCTCCCGTACTATAACTCAACTACTAAACCCCCAAACTTCCAATCCACACCTCTACCTAGCCTCAAAAAATTACCAGACCTCACGAAACGAATACCCTAAACCCTAATTTCCAACAAATCAAGAAAATTCCCTCTATTCATTGATCGCAGACGGAAAAAACGAAAAACCATAATGGATCACAACAAATCAAGACCCGCACACCGCATTACCACCGCAACCCATCCACACTACCGATCTTCATCTAACGGGCCCCAATTGATCGAGAAAGACCGAAAAAACCAAAAAAAAAAATTAAAAACTAAAAAAACGAAAGAAAGAGAGAAAGAAAGCTTGTGTGGATTCAGAAATGAGATTCGCGAAGAATTCGGGAACCAAGGACGCGTGGAACAAGATCCATGTAAGCCCTATTAAGAAGAAGAAGAAGAAGCGTAGGGAGCAGCAATACAGAGTTTTAGTTGTACCTCTTGTGCTCGAAAGTGAGTAGCGGTAAGGCCTTGGCCTTCATCTTCGCTGCTCTCTCTCGTTCGATCAATCGATCAATCGATCAATCGATCAATCGATAGCTGGATCGGCCAATCGGGTCGATCGGCTCAGCTCAGCAGCGATTCCTGCGTTCGTCTGAAAGAAAGAAGAAGATCTTTGGTGTCGTTGATTTCTGTCGTTCCTACGCAGCAGGGGGAGTGCCAGCACATGTGCATCGAAGTTATCGCATCACTTCTCTCACTACTCACTACTACTGCGGCATGTGCTTGCTTGCTGCCGGATTTGCTTCGCACGGAATCGGATCATGCATCATTCGGCTGGATAAAAATAAAATTGGGGTTTGGATATTCCAACCCCCTGTTTAGCTCGTGATTCACCGACACGTGTACTTGTGTGAGAGAGACTGTGGTGGGACCCACTTGGTGTTTTGACGTGGCTTTTTGCTTGATATATAATCTCGCTCTACTGTACGGATTCTACGAAGATCGGTTAGTTGGGTTGCGTCGTGAATTTATGCCAGCTGTCACGCTGTTCATTTAACGTCGGTTATTGTGTTACAGACAGTCACATTATTTTCTCACGTGTTTTTTTTTTTTTTTTTAAACTTACGAGTCTCATATCAAAAAGCTTAGGTAAGCCATTTTTACCGTTCCTTTGAAATATTATTTTAACATACACTATACATGATTTTTATCATAAATTAATTTAAATAAAATAAATATTTTTGTTTTATTATTTATAGGAGACATGTATAGATAGTAAAAGGTAACTTTAAATATCAAATTCCTTTTCTCTCTTTGTAAAAAAAAAAAAAAAATGCCCTTCCTATCCAAACTCTACAGGCAGAGCCGCCCTTTCTTCTCTTTTGTTGTTTTCTCTTTTCGTTGTTTGTCGTTCGCCATTCCTCATCGCTCGCGGCTTGCAGCTCACCTTTCTCTCTGTTCCCCTTCACTTTCACCGGCAACGCTCCCTTCTCCGTCACCCATTACTATGCGCTGGAGGCAATGATGGTTAAGGATTTTTTGTTTTAGTAATTTATTTTATTTTAGTTATTTATTTTATTTTACGTTATTAAACTCTTGTGCTTATTGTTAATTTTTTTTGTACCTTAATTAATGTTGTGTCTACATTCTCTAGGTAAGTTGTTCTATAGAATTAAATTTCATCTTTGAAAAGAAAAAATCAAATTATTATTACACCTCTATCAATAATAAAAGTAAACATTTTCAATAATATTTTTAAAACTTTATAAGAGTATTTTAAAAAGAAAAAAAAACTTCATCCTAATAAGTTCTAAAATACATTTCCTTATAATAATATAAATATATAAGTAGATGTGTTATTATATTAGCCCAGAAGATGCATTATTAACCAACTGTGATTAGTCTATTAGCAACAAAAGAGGACCCCAAGACATATTAAGGTACCTAGTCACTGATTCAAGCTCTGTCTAGGCTAAATTTTAAGAGAGAAAAGCATCTATAAACTTTTACAGAATTTTAAACTTCAATAGAATTAATATCGACCTGAAGGGTAGGAGGACGGATCAAAAAATTGATAACCAAATAATTAGAAGGAAAAATATTTTCAAAATGAACCAAGGACTCTGTATTTACTATTTCAGGTGATGAAATGTGTTGATTGATGGGTGACAATGCAAAAAGTGATTCAAAGATGTCATTTTCTCTATCCTTAATTTAAAGTATAGAGGCCCACGCATATATATATTTGATGATGCTACTCGTGCAATAATGCATGAAGATAAATCAGAATCCTATGCCTTGACCCATAACTATAACCTAAAAAAGTGAACCAAGTCAAAAGAAATTAAATTAGGGAAGTGAACGAAGTCAAAAGAAATTAAATTAGGGGATAAGAAGTAAACATTTGGAAATTAATACATTTCTATTCTTTAATTTTTCACTTTTGTTTAAAAATCAATCCAATCAAATTTGTCTAGATGTGTTATATTTAATAAAATATTATAATAAAATGAAGTGCGTTTTAAGGTATGTTTTGTCATATTAATTTCTTAAGATCTGCGACAGTATATATATATATATTATGGATTATTATTGTACAAGGAGAGTGATCTACAATCCACTGTATCAAAGTCAGTAGCCCATGAAAACAGATGGGTTGTACGTTTCTTAAATTATTAATTTTGATGAAATGTCACGAGCATTCAGTTTGTGGACAAAGTCACCATAAAATAAATCATAAATTAAAATATTTTATATCTAAATATTGACCTTGAACCGTGTGCTTAATGCCAAAAGCTTGATGTAGTTGAATATAGACAACATCTATCTTAGTATAGAACCTCTTTATATTTAAAATTTTAAAAATATTAAAAATATATTTTGTTCAAAAGATTTTGAAAACAGTTTTTTATTTTTTTTTGTTAAAAAAATAGCTTATTTTTAAAAAATGATAAAAAAATATTTTTTAAGTTTTATCTTTTTAAATTATATTCTTATTTTTAAAAAACGAACCAAACAGTGCCTAAAAAAATTTAAAAAAAGTGTCTAAGTTCTAAGTTATGGGTTTGATGTTGGTTAGTTTAATAAACCTCACATTGTTAGGTGTATATCCACTTAGACACTTTCAAGAGTTATAATCCCTTTTTGGATTGAGTTTATTTCTCACTTCTCTAAGCTCTCATCTTCTGGTTGCCCATGCCTAACATTATTGTCTTGTAACATTATTTTTTTTAGCAAAAAAAAAAAAAAAAAGAATTTCATTTTTCAATTCACATTTATCTTTTTAAAAAATAAAGTGTCCTCATATCTTTCGAGTTTGAGACTAGTTTTCGTTTAAGGTGCCTCCAAGAATCGAACCCTGAAACTTTTATATAAAAACGATCTTAAAATTCAGTCCGCTTCCATTAAGCCAACCATTTGTTGATAAAAAAATAATAAATAAAAATAAAACATCTTTCAATTCACATTTTTCTTTATCTTTAGGAACATGTATGGAATGCATGCCACTATTATATTACAATTCTAATTAGTCTCTTTTGATTAACTTTCTAATTTCCCATTAGATGACAATAATACTATCTTAGAAGTTTTGTATGGTCTAATTCTTAAGATACAATCACCCTACCCTAAAATTAAATCGTAATGTAATTAAATAATTTTGTAAATTCTTGGAAACCCAAACAAAATTGCAAAAGTAATTTAAGATGAATATAAATAAGAGGAATGACTAGTATCTATATTTTTCAATACTCAATTTTAGCATATGATTCATGGTATATTTGGGATGCTCTTGGATCATGTTGCAAATAACTTACACAATAGGTTGTGTGCCGATATACGTTACTAAACATATATGAATAGTAGGCTCTATATTAGCAATCGATTTGGTGGGGTGGTAAAATGACGAATTTGTTCATATGAAGTTTGAGGGATAAACTTTTGTTTTCACCTAAGAGTATGTGACTGAGGCCTTTATTTAGAGCGTAGTCTTTGTGTTATGGCTATAAGTGTAGACGTTCACACGTTATTAAGTAAAATGCTACCATGTCCTTTTAGTGGTACTTATTCCATGTAAAATAGTCTCTACAGTACACATAAGCTAGCCCGAAGGACACTGCTTAGATTATAAAATAAAATAAAATAATAATAACCATTGAAAAGATAAGCAGACTGATCTACCTAGTTCAATTCAACTTAATTCAATTAAACATTTTCTTAATAACATAAGATTAATTATATGAATTTGCGTATTTCACTTTACTCAATCAAAGGTTAAATTGACATCTAAATTTTAATTAATGGTTATTAGTCCAATAGCTATCGTTTACCCAATAATATATTAAAAGACAAACTTGTTATCCCTCAATTGAACTACGACATTTTAGGACCTATATATTCTCCATTTATAAAAGATGAGGAGGACCTAAATTTTGGGTAATGCTGAAGGGACACACATTGTTGAGATACTTTTTTAACATTATAGGTGAGTTATTTGATCGTCTCGTATCACACAATCAACATATGATGTGAGGTGATGTTGCATGATTAACAACTCTGCCTACAATGTCACCGATGAGTATTTTTTAATCATTTTCAGTGATAATGGAAATGTAAGTAACATAAAAAATAATAATAATGATAATTCAGCTAAATCCAACGGCCCAGAATTCATATAGTCCTAATGTTGTGACACGCCACCCAATCATCCGCCAGTGTAACAAAAACCGTGAAGCACCAGAAACTTACTCCCGCTGCTAGCTCTACCAAGACTGCCCAGAATCTTCTCTAATCAAAGCTACCTCCTCTCTACTTCAATGGCGAACAATCAAGCAACTTCTACTTGAAACTCTCAATTCGACATTAATGGCGTAATTTAATACCCTTCTTTTTTATTTTTTATTTTTTATTTTTTTTTCAAAACCCTTAAAAAAAAGACTTTTTTTTTTTTTGGATACTCTTTATCTTATATGATACGATAGTAGTAGTAGTAGTAGTGGTCTAACGTGAGCCAGTGGTGCGTGGGTTAACAATGGTGGTGGTGCCATTTAAACCGACGACGACGATGGCGACAACCATTTACGGCAAGTCCTACATGATGGACAGATGGGTGCGCACGATAACAACAACAACAACTACAACTAACAATAACAACACCAGAACAAGAATCAGTAGTTGTAGTGGTATTAGAAGAGAAGGTGAGACTAGGGTTAAGGTTACAGGGATGGCGGAATCGAGGAGTGGATCGTCGTGTTCGTCTATAAATGGGAAAGTAGGGGAGAGAATGTCGGTGGGATGGAGGTTGATGATGTCTTGCGCGCAATTCGGGGGTTGGGATGGCAAGGGATTGGTGAGGAGGAATTATTGGAGGGGTCGAGAAAAGGCTCTGAGTTTCGGAGCCAAAGAAGAGGGTTTCGATGATATGGAGGGTTCTGAGTGGAAGGAGGATCATCGGAAGAAAACAAAACAAATTAATCTTCCTCCTTCTTCTCCTCCTCGATTGCTTACATTGCCGACGATCTTGACGCTCGGCAGAGTTGTCGCCGTGCCTCTCCTTGTCACCAGTAGGTTTTTCATGCATTAATTTCTTCTTTTGAATCTATTTACCTTCTGGGTTTTGAATCGATGTTTGGAATTGTTGTTGGTGTTGAGATTTGTGAACGAAAAGATGGAAAATATGATTTCTTTTGTATTTTTTGTTTTTTGGGGCTTAACCCTAGGAAATGTGTGACTCTCATTTTATTTGGACAACATTTTTGTGTATCAAAGTCTAAAACAAAATAGGGGAAAAGATAAAACAGCATGAAACTGGAAACCGAGTTTAGGGTTTAGGAATGCTATTTGGATCATAGTATTATTAGTCCACCTGATTCTGTGTCTTCTTTACGATCAGTTTTTATTTTTTGGCTTATGTGAAAGTTGCCTATATCTTCTCAATGAATTTACTTGCATTTCTTTTTATCATCTTCCTTTAATGTGTTTCTTAAGTTGGTTAGTATGCTTATTGGTGCTATTGTGTTTCATGGTGTTAATTGATAATTTGTTGCCGACTTCCTCAACTTTGCTACATTCCCTCTACAAATTTTTGTAAGGCATTGCTAGACACATTAGTGTGAAGGATAAAGGGATGATTAATGTGTAAGCCTTAATGCTTTAAACTGTTGGAAAATGATGTGTTATAGATTAAAATCTTAAATTTATCCTCTAAATAGTTATAATTCAACACATAACAATCGGGAATAACATAGTCCATTCAATAATTTCTCTGTGTTCCAAAAGGTAAAATCCATTCAAGAAGAAAATAACATACTAAAGTCATATTGATTGAGACACGATGTCACCACTCATAATTTTTTTATTTATTTATTTGTCTAATTTTGGATCTTTATTACTCATACATTGTCCAAAACAGTGCCATTCTATCGTGTCTGCCTTGTGCATGTATATCTATAATCTACTCGCTTTGGAGTGAAATTGTGACTAGAGAAGAAAAATGCTTCATTGAGAGACTGACCTCGAAAAGTTGAAAACCCACAAAGATATGTTTGGATTCTTTTCCTTGGCATTATGATAGTTTGATTAGCCTCAACAAATCTGCAAAAAAACCGTGTGATCCAAATTGGAGGAGAAATAAAATCACTGTAGCACAATGACTTAGCTTGAAGAAACTAGGGTCCAAAGCTTTTTTTTTTTCAGGGTCCAAAGCTTCACTGTGGCATTCTTTTAAATAAGAGCATTTTTCCTGTTAAAGCTTGCTTAATAGGATCATTTTCCTTACATATTGTCAATTCTAAGGTTGCATCAGTAAATAAGCAAACATAAAAAAATTGCAATTTTAGAGAGCTTGCTGGGACCTTTTCAGTTTTGGGCTGAAACCTCAAACCAGTAGAGCAGCATGCATTTTGTGTAGCTAAGATTATTGAGCCTCGAGGCTAGCCTTCCTCAAACATCTTACAGTACTCATGTTTATTGGGGTTGAATTTTTGCTATATGCTTTGCGTAATGTTCTGCACTTAAATTTGTTTGTTGATGAGTCTAACTTGTGAACTTTGATCACTAGCTTTTTACATGAATAGTTGGTGGGCACCAACAGCTACAACAAGTATTTTCATTGCTGCAGCAATTACAGATTGGCTTGATGGGTACCTTGCTCGGAAGGTACTTTATCTTACTGAAGTGCTTGTTCTTAATGTCTAGCACTTCTCTTTTATACCTAAACAAATGGACCTCCCCTTGCAATTGTGTTGTGAAGGCATTTAGGTGATGCCTAGGCAATTTCCGTGCTTAGGTGAGGGGTGCCTAGGCAGTGGCTAGGCAATAAAAATTTAATGAATTGCATGTATAATATATATCTGCATATAAAATTAATTGGTGTAAGTTTTGAAACTTGGACGTAACAAACACACTTATATTCTAAGCAAAGTTTTTAAAATCTTAGAAAAGGTATTTATGAAATTAAAACCTTAGAAAAAAATGTTACCATCCTAAAGGATGTTTATTACATTCTAGGTAAAGTAGTTTTTTTTTTAACAAAATATTTTAATTAACATAGCGAAGCATTTCTAGATCTTGTCTAAGAATGTGTTAAGAAAAAGGAATATAGAAGAAAAGTTTAAATACCAATTTAATACCTCTTTAAAATATTTGATCAAATTATTGTGAAAACTTATAGAAAGGTCTTATTACTGCTTTTGCCTAGAGACCCATATAAGGCAATTTGAGGTTAAAATGCCTAGGCAATTGTCTAATTGATGCTTAGGCGGTGCCTTCACAATGCGGCTTTGGACAACCCAAGAAAAAAGAGGGGGGAGGTGAATGAAGGGAATGGCATGTAAATGCAAAATTCTGAAGTTGCAATTCATTGCAGTTATAGATTCACTGAACAATTTAGACCAACATGTTATAAAAGATTTTTAACATCAAGTGTGATGATATAGAGTTTTTATTCCTGGCCCTTTTTTTGGATGATGTGCTTCCTCACTTCCCTTCAAGACCTTTCTATTTCTTTCTATGCATGTCTGGTGTTCTTTCTCATTCTTATCTCATGGTTTCTGTAGCTGATGGTTTCCTTCTATTTCAGATGCAGCTGGGCACACCCTTTGGTGCATTTTTGGATCCTGTAGCTGATAAGGTTTGTTTATTGCTCTTCTAATTGATTCTTAGTTGATCGTTTGAATTTGTTGACCTTACTGTCTAAGGCATTCTATTCAGAGTCTAAGAAGGAGATCCTTCAGATGTATTTAGATATCTGTTATATGCTTATGAAATGCAGCTTATGGTTGCTGCCACATTGGTATTATTGTGTACCAGACCTTTGGAATTTCCTGCACTTGGAGAAGTACCATGGATGCTGCCTATACCTGCAATTGCTATCATAGGTAGAGAGGTAATTACCCACTCACTCATTCCCCTAATATTATATTTTTGGCAAATTTAGAACTGAGAATTTTCCCATTGTTCTAGCAATTCTTGAAAACAAGAAAAAAAATATCATAAGAAAATATAACCCTGCTGGATGGCAAACAATGAGTATGGTAGGGCACTCAATTCATGAGTGAAAAAGACCTTCGTAGCATCAAAAGTACCATTTGCAGTTTTACACTGTATTGTAAACTGGCAGTTGTACCCTCCTTGTTGTTTCCTTGGATATTTTGGATGGCTACCCCTAAAAACCACGGTGTTCCACAAAGGCAGAGATAGTGGGTAATCAAGTTTCACTCACCAGCTGAGTTACGAAAGATCCGAAAAGTAGGAAAGAAGTAGAAGAAGAGAAAATTGTTTGAAGGGTACCAGGAGTCACCATTCAGAATTCACAGGCATGGAAGAGTCACCCATTGGCTGTAGTTTGGTGTTTGCAGACCAAGGACCAGACTTACCATTTGTCCCTGTGAGGGAAAGCTCTTGGTCTTGTGGTAGAAGAGGGAGTCTGATTGCCAAAGAAGGGAGAATCAGAGGGTTTGAACTGTTGGGGAGAGCAAGATGCTATAGTTGTGGCTGGTGACTTGTGACTAGGGGTGGTGGGTGGTGGGGGGTGGGAGTGGACTTCGTAAGTTTTGATTTTGAAGTGCTGATTTATTTCAGTGCAAGCAAGTTTGCAAGTATACAACTGTCCCTGAACTGAACTGGATCAGTTTTGGTCATTTTATGCACCTTCTTTTTAATATATTATCAAATTTAATTCTTCTGTTTCTTGTGTGTGCTTGCATTCAGACACTATTTCTGGTTTAATATCCATGTTTAGTTGGTGTTTTCTTGCAGATAACTATGTCCGCAGTCAGAGAATGGGCAGCATCTCAGAATAGTAAAGTTCTCGAGGTTCATTTTCCTGTTCATGATTTTCTGAGTGTTGTTTTCTCAGCTTTTCACAATAATTGTCTCCTTTGATTTGATACTGATTATTATCATCAGGCCGTTGCTGTAAACAACTTGGGAAAATGGAAAACTGCCTCCCAAATGGCTGCACTTTCCATCCTCCTGACCACCCGTGATAACAGGTTACTGACCCTTTTCTTTGCACTCTAATTAGGGAATAAAATAAATGAAATTTCCAATAACAGTTGACAGAATTCATTTTTTTTTCTTTGTTCCATCTTCTCTCTTTTTGTGGATTGTGCAGTCTAATAGGGTCAGAGGTTCTGGTTCCCCTTGGTGTGGGTTTGCTTTACATCTCAGCTGGCCTTGCTGTTTGGTCATTGGTTGTATACATGAAGAAGATTTGGAGAATTTTGCTGAAGTAAAGTGGTTTGGCCTTCAAATTGAGTTGGTCATTGTAGTCATCATTTATGACAATTAGAAAAAGAATTGGGCTCTTTATTATTCAGGTGATACATCAACTTCAATGGCAGATTGGCTTCAGAAACTGTTCTCTCAACAGAAAATCAGAACCATCTGTTTCAGCTAAACACTATTCTACAGTGTACTCGGATAATATTTTCCTATTCTTAGCAAAGGTTGGAAGCCCCCAAGATATTGATGAAGTCTAAAACTATTGGCTAAATGAGTTCAGAAAAAAAGAAAACTAGAAATTCAAGGATATATACTACTACAGCTATACATGTTTCAAGAGGATCACCATGTATTCTCATTTTGAAAGAGTTGTTGTTGCAGCAGATCAACAGGATTGATATTTGTTAACTTATTACCTGGGCTTCTCCGGGCTTCTTTGCTCTATTTAGTTATTCAAATTTTGTTGGAGGAAAATTGATTGACAAGTAAATCAAATTATTCATGATTGACTCTAACATGTTCATTTTCAATATGAATTGGACATGAGCAATTGCCTGAGACTTGGTACCCGTCCTTTGAGTCTGTCTGGTGGTGAAAACATGAATTGGAGCTGCCATGGCCTTACTGAAGATTTAATTGTTTCGATTCTGGGCATTCCGCACAAAGAAAAATATTTACACAAAAGTGATTTGCATTTCATAATATTTTGCCCAAAAGATCCACTTAGCAGAACGAGTTAAAACCCATGTTGTATGGTTTAAGTTGCTCAACCCCATTATAGTTTTAACCACTTATTCCCCTGTTGCAGTGTATTATTTTCATTTTGTAAGCCCCTTTAATTACAAATATTTCTTTTATATTATATACGCGACTTTGATGTTCTTCAACAATATTAAGTATGCCTAACTTGCAAATATTAATGAACTTATATTACTACAATATGATAATTTAAATGTACACTTAGCTTTTGATAAAGCGAAATGAAAAAAACAGATTTATGTAGCTAACGCTATATAATTGAAAAAAGGCAAGGCTTAATTGAGTTGAATTGAATTAATTGCGTTGAATTGAATTAAGCTTATCACTATGGTATGACAAACAGGGCATGAATTAGTTGAACACGTTCCTTTCATTCACAACTTACTGAACGTGCTATATTCTACATGGTTTCTTCTGCCTGATATATTATATTGTAAATCTTTATCAAATTTTCGTAAATATTCAAATTAATTAAATAATTAAATTGTCTATTTCATTCTAAAGAATGAAATCATCAGCGACAGCTAGTAAGAGCAAATATATATGAACATCAAGATTTAACAATATAATAGTCCACAAAATGTGCTTTTTATGGTAGCATCAGTCGCTGAATGAATCTGGTAATCAAAGAACCATTAAGAACCAAAACAAGGGAACAAGCCAATAGTTGCATGGATAAAGAAGCATAGACACATTCAAATTCAAACCTTAGACAATATTTTCACATGAATTTGGTTATCAAATCTACATTATAGACATATATATATACACAATGGTGCAGATAAAAACAGTCAAAATATAATTTTAATTCAGTTCTTGCTTCTTCTTCTTTTTTTCCCTCCCCATTAAAGCATCAACAATGACAAAACAAACTGAAATATGATCCTCATATGAATTCATCAAGTAGATTGAATCATTTCTCAAACTGGTGGAGTCAATAAGGCTCAGATTATTAGAGTTCACTTTCCAGTATAGAAGAAAACATGTTTCTTTGAACTCTTTCAAGAGATAACATCAATACCTGAAAACAGTCGGGAAGTTGAATTCAGTTATTGGTCTACTAATGGACATCTGAAGGCAGAACACATGTTTAAGGCATAGAATCAAATGTCAACACATTTAGCCTAAATTGGCTGACACATTGCTAATTGGCGACATTGCATTTTATATGTATTACTTTGGTTGCAAAATGTCCAATGCACTTTCAAAGGCACAATCACAATTACTTAAAAAATGACACAAGGACTCTGGACTTGTCAACTTTGTTACAGGATATGAAATTGAGAAATTGCACAAAATGTTAGCATTCCACTCTCAGAATTTTTTTTTTTAACTTTTCAAGTAATTTGTAAGAAGTGTTGATAAACATGAGATATGTCAGCATCGAAGCTAGTTGATATGTCACTAGGTTGAGCAATCATCATCCTTTTCAAGATAAAAAAAAGTCACTTCCAATGTTAAGACACCATGTACAAAAACTGCAATACGGTAATAAGAAATACTACTTTTTTCTAACAGCAAAAGAGATGCGATATATAAAGCACAACTTGAAAAGAGCTCACCAGTTCATCGGAAGGCATCAACTGATACTAGAACTGCATATCATAACTAGAAATCAACTTTTTAGGGGGCAGGGAGGATCAATCAAGAACATAAATAATATCACACTAGGTAGGTTGAGTAAAGAGTTAAGTGAATAACAACAAATAAAATGAAAAAAAAAAGAAAAAAAAAGCCTAGAGGCAAGACCTCAACACAAACATAACACAATCTGATTCCATTCTGAACAAAATAGCCGAATGAGAAGACAAATAGATGAAAGGTCATTCCAAGTTCACATAAAAAGATGAATAAAACTTTTGATCTCAAGTAAAACATGCTGCCAAGTGCCAATCTTAATAACAGGTTCTCCTATTCTGTTTTTCCAGGCATCCTCATTAGAAATTGTGAAGGATGCACACACAAACACTAAAACTAAGAGACCGCATTAAACGATTGCTTCAAATCTTTAAGTACTCATTTTTTGGAGTGTTCTCAACACCGTCAACCATTCTATAATCATGTTTTTCCATAAGGTCTAGACAACTCATGTTGGACCTAGAGTTTCTAGAAAAGCTCAACCGTGAAGCACATAATCAAATAAAATAAGTATGTTAAAGCAGATTGCTTCACACTCGATGGGGCGACAATCCCACAATGCAAAACCTACACATGTTCATGCTTCACCCAAAATTTGATGATCCCAAACACAAAGTGAACAAATATATCACATACATTGCAGAAACAATTCCCAAATAATCAAGTAAGAAAAGAATGTAGATTTCACTCCATAGGTTGTAATGTGGCAAAATAAACAATGAAAGGTTAGAAACCAAGAACAAAACTACTCAACAAAAAAGCTCAACGTTTCAAATGCTTCACAGCAAGAACCACTTCAATCTTCCAAGTAAACAACCAAAAGTCAAAAATTTTACTCAAATAATTTCTCCTCTACTTCTTCTTCTTCTTCTTCTTCTTCTTCCTTTCATGCTTCTCGTCTGAATCCACCACCCATCCATCTTCTACCTTCACTTTATTCTTCCTTTTCTTCCTCTCACTGCTCTCCTCCTCCTCCTCCTCACCTTCAATCTCATCCCTTTTCTTCTTCTTCTTTTTCTCTTTTTTCATCTCTCCACTTCCTTTCTCTTCGTACAAATCGCCTCTTCCTACTCCTTCAGAAACCACCTCAGAATACCTAACACTCTCCTCTTCTTCTTTCAAATCAGCAGCAGCAGCACTGGTTGCTGCTCCTACACCATCATCCGCAAAGTTCCCGTTCCCTAAACCTAAACTACCGAAAGAAATCCTCGCTTTGAGCTTCTTCTTGGATCGTTTCCCTTTCGCTTCATTGTGGAATTCGACCAGCTCGTTGAAGGAATTCGAAGCGCGTCTTAGAAACGCAGAGATGGCATTGGAAGCTCCCGTCTCTGCGGAGACGAAAGCGTTGAGAATGGAAGCGGCCTTTGAGAGGGAGATTGGCTTGCAGGAGACGATTGAGCCTGAAACTGTTTTCATTACAAACAAGGCGTAAGAGAAAAGATCGAAGAGGAAGAAGAAGAAAAAGAAGAAGATTTGCAGGTAGGATTTCAGTATCAGTCGAGAGGGTATTGTTTGGACTAGGGTTTATGCTATTGTTTACAAAAACTTTTATGTCTCAATGCCACCAAAGTATGCAAGAGTAAAGGGAATCGACAACATATGAAAAAACCAAACACGCTTAAAAATGAATTGTCTAGGAAATTATATCCACGTAGAACTTTGTACTTTTTGTTGTTTAATTTCGGTTGTATTAAGGTAGATTAGTCACGTCGTAAAATGAAAGAGGACGCAACATAGGTGCCGATCAGCGTTAAAACCAAAAAAATAAAAATAAAACTAATGTCCATGAATATTTTACTTATATCCATGACCAATTATAAGAAAATTTAAAATTAAATTACTTTAGTGTTTTTTATTCGATTTAATTAAATTATTGAAACTGAGTGAAAAAATATTTAATGTTTAAGAAATATTAAAATGAAAGTTAAGTGTACATAAATTATGCTAAGTGTAAAGAAATTGTTTAGTTCAGTGGGTTTTATTCGTGTCATTCATAATATTTAGTATTATTTTTTAAGAAAGATTAAAACTAAAAAATAAGTATACGAAAATTATGCAAGTCAGTGGGTTTTATTAAAAATATTATTTTTATTTTTATTTTTAAGAATAATTAAAACTAAAAAAATAATTGTACAAAAATTATGTAGTTCAATAGTTTTATTCATTTTATTTAAATTATTTATTTTAAATATTAAAATTAAATAAGTGCAAAAAAGTTATTTAGTTCGGTGCATGGTTTTATTCGTTTCATTCAAAGTATATGAAAACTAACAATAAGTGTATAAAAATTATAAAGTTTAGTAGTTTTTATTCATTTTATTTAAAATATTTATTTTATTTTTAAGAAATATTAAAATTAAATTAGTGTAAAAATAAGTTTTTTTTGGTTTTAGGCCTCGTTTGATATAACTTTTGCAAAAATATTTTTTTGAAAAATAATTCTGAATAAAATATTTTTGAGAAAAGTCTGTTTCACTCAGTTTCTTCTAAAAATAACAAATTATTATTTTTTAATTTGGTTATAAGAAGATGTTGCCTAACACGTCTAAAAATACTTTGCAAAAAAGGTCTCCCATACGAAGTCTAGGAAAATTTAAAACTAAAATATAAGTGCACAAATTATGCAATTCAGTGTTTTTTAACCTTTGTACTAGTTTAATTTGACCCCAATGTGAAAGAAAGATGAGGGTATTCTGAATATTTCACATGTGTAAGAGGGCTCCTATTTTTTAAAATGAGGGCTAGAATTCAAACTTGGGAAGCAAATATGATTAACTGGCCAAATATTCCTTGGGAAGCAAATATGATTAATGACAAGAGTTCCCATGTATTGGACCCTAACGTTGATTTTTTTTTTTTTTTTAGCTTTGAATAATTTTGAAAAATTTTAAATTATGTGACTTATTTAGTGTAACATTAATTAAATGTGACTTATTTAGTGAATCATTTAAAAAAAAATGTCCCATCGTAAAGACAAATTATCTAATCACATATTTTCACCAGAGGAGAAGAAATGTTGTAGGGACAACATTAACCTTCGGATGCTATATTGAAGTCTAAAGATTAGTATTCTTTCCATTAAATCTTGTTACAGATTTCCTAACAAGTTTTAGTAAGAACGAGGTTGGCTTCATGGATAACCCATTTTATCATCTTTAATCCCGCAACAAAAGAAATAGTGAGATAAAAATACTTTTAGCTGATCAGTCTAAACTACAAACAGCTAATGGAGCCCTCCTCAATGCTTCTTTTGAAGTTTCATTGGCCCTCCTCACCTTGCACACGTCATGGGCATGGCATCACTCACCCTTCTTTTCCCTTTAAGAAATATGTAACTTAAAAAGATAAAATTCGGCTTAAAAGCCAACAAAAGAAATTTCTAATGCCAAGAAGAAATGAAAATTCTTCATTTAAGTTCACTTTATCATATACTAAAAATTCTGAGCAGCCGGTGGTCCAACTAAGAATATAAGACAAAGCTTTCGCAACACATGGAACTCGACAACAAGGACCATAAACCCAAAACAAAACCGTGTACTAACAACTAAAGTTGCCCCATTAATTTTGTTGGTAAGGGGCATTGAACCTTCCCCTGTTAAAGGAGGAGAGATGCTAACCAGTTGGGCAAACATTAGTTAGAATGGAATATGATCAAGGAAGAGTGGCTATTAGCCTATTACTAATTAAAGAAGAACACTTCTTTAGAGTAGAAGTGAAGCCAACATCATTCTTCATCATTTGCACCCTAACTATATCTATATTAGAACCACATGCAATCAAGAATTTCTTTTTTGAGTTGGGACCTTATCTAGAAGAGCATTTTGGTTCTAGAATATGTGATGGAAATGCAAGGCAAGGACAAGACAGTCATAGGTCACGGGTTGCCCTCATAGATTTTTAATTCTTTTTGAATAAGATGTCTGCCCGCGCTTTTGATTTGCTTTATTAAATGCACCACTACCACCCTAAAAATTAAACCACCCCCCAGTAGCTCTCTCTTCTGATCTCTTCTCCGTGTCAGTAGTAGTAATAGTAATTAACAAGAACCCGTTTCTTGAATTGTTTTAAGAGAAGAGTCCAAAGTATTGGGTTTCTAACACTCACTGTAGTAACTTTGAAGTTTGCAGCCCAGCTCACATGTTCTCTCTCTAGTTTCTTTTTGTTTTCATGGAATTGCTGTGAAGGTGTTTGTCGGATTCATGTGTCTTAAATTCATTTTTTTAGTTACTTTGTTGCCACGGTGCATTGATGTTTAAATCTGGAAAAGCAGGTTTCAGAGGCATTTGGAGTACCCATAACAGAAATACACAATGCTGGCAGGTGGTGATGAGAGGTGGGTTCTGATCATAATCTTCTAATTTACTCCTTCTGGGCATTTTAATTTAACTATTGCATGCTTTTTCATGGGTCTTCTCTCAGAGAAAAGATGATGGAAGGAGGAGAAGCTGGTTCATGGACAGTGGAGAGTTTAAGGGGAAGACTGCTTGCAGAGAGAGCTGCTTCAAGGACTGCAAAAGAAGAAGCAGAGCTCTTGGGGAAGAAGGTGGAACACATCTCGGGCATTTTCTCTCTGTGTGCTAAAAATTTCTGGGTCTGGGATGTTTTTTTTCCCTCTTGTTAATTAATTAAATGCTTCTCTTGTTTTTACAGCTGATTGAGCTAGAAAGCCAACTGAGACTAGAGATTGAATCAAGGAACAAAGCTGAAAAGAGGCTGAAACTCCTTACAGAGAAGTTGAAATCACTGAACCTTTCAGAAATGAGTTCAAGATCTCCTTCAACAGCATCCTCAGATCTTAATTTTCAAGAAGAACAAAAAAACCCAGTTTCCCAGTTAGCAAATCACTCCAAAAAACATGAATCTTTTGAGTTCAGTCCTGAAGAGCCCAGGAAAGATAAACACAGGTACCCAATTACAATCTTTTGAAGAGTTCTGTTATTTATGCAATTTAAGAATTATGTGTACTGATTTGTTTCAGATCACAAGCATTGCTACTTGAAGCGAAAGACGGTACAGGAGAAAACCATCTGACACAGGAGGGTCAAATTGATGAGAATAGATTAGCTTTGGTTCCTGTAACTGTGAGTAGTAGTGGTAGTAAGGCTGCAGAGTTGAATAATCATGGTGTCCATGATGTTCTTGCAACTCTGAGAGATGCCAGGGAGCAGCTAGAGCGGTCAATGGGGAGAGGGGATAGAATTGTGTCTCACCCTCTTGGAATTTGTTTTAAAGTTTAAGATAGATTTTGTAAGACAACTTAATGAAAGTCCTGGAATTTTTTTTTTTTTTTTAACTATTTTTATTCTCTCAAAGGAAGAGCACTCTAAATGTCAAGCAGACAAACTCTCCTCTGGACTAAAAAGCATAGAGTGGATTTTTTTTTTTTTCAACTTTTCAACTTTTTTAATTATTAATATTATTTTTTTTGAATTTATTAGAAGAGGATAGGAAATGAGACATTGAACCCCACAACACCACGATCATAGCTAGACCCAAAGACCATATGAGTTTTATCCCAAAAAGATTCTACTTTTGAAAGACGCGAATAAATAACATGGTAAAATTACGCACGCAATGTAAAACTAAACTGTGCGTGCATGCACACACACTCTATACATCTTTCTTTTTTTGAATTTAGTATGGGACAATAGGGAATGTAACCTCACAACACCACACGTCCTATACCATATAGCTAGATTTATTAACATTTTCAATCATACCATTTTTTTTAAGACATTATCAATCATACTTATTTTATTGTTTAATGCGTTTGAAATATATAACTATGCTTGTTTTTCTTTATATGAAAACAGATATTTTCGACACTTCAGAAATTTTTTTATATTGACATAAACATCAAATTAAAACTTATCCAAATTAATTACAAAATTTAAATGACCTAATTTAAGGATGATGACAAAAAGTTTCACTTACTAAATGCTCATTTTCATGCGTTTGTGTTTAGTAAAACAAATAAAAGAAATTGATCTACAAAAGTTGACCCTATTTTATGAAAAAGAATTGTTAGAATTCGAAATTAAAATTTAATGCATGATCTTTTATTATTTTGTTCTAAATTTCCTGTTTTATCAAATTGATTGACTTTGACCCACTCAAGAAAAAGCTTAGGTAAACTAATAATTTTTTTTATCGAAGATGAGGAAAAATCAACTGTTATACACCTTGACTAAACAACAATCCATGAAATAACAGACAAAACGACTTTGCAATTTATTATTAGTTACCCCCACGATAACTGTCACTATAACCTGTCTGATTCATCATCTCAAATAACTTGCATTGCCATTAACAGGCAAGAAGACCTGCCTCCAAAAAAATAGTACAGAGAAGATTAACAACATAAACAGTAAGCAGAATTTCAGATAACAGGAAGGCAAACGAAAGCTATAAAAGAAAAGAAAGATGAAAATGAGACCAATTAGACATTTATTTTCATTCCAATTCTACATTTACATACTTCTGAAACAGCTTTCATATTTCAAAGTCCAGTTGAAACGCAAACCTGAGAAACCATTCTTCCAGGATTATAGAGAAGCAGATTTCCAGAAATCGAGGGGCTTCCGATGCTGAGAAACAGTAACATAGAGGTAAATAAGTATATGATTAGGAGAGCACAATGAAAACCGTATTTGCTACTGGGAGGTTTGGAAAAAGCCGTTGTTGCTCTGAGAAAGCTGTATTGGATATAAAGACCAAAGAATCCTTGACATCATGAACATATAAATGCAAATTAGTGGCAGAGAGGATTCTTCTTCCCACAGCCCCCAACTCAACCTTACTTCCAAACATATTAATAACTGCAGAAATTTTGGGTATGACTAATTGAGCTTTTAGCTCACCCACAATCTCTCTTGCAGGCTTTGAAGAAGCTAGATAATTTATGTGTTTGGAGCACTAGAAAGGGTCGAAGATGATCAAACATAGGCCTAGGTTGATTTAAGATTTCGATGCATATTTCTCTGTAATATATTAGTATTTTTCGTATATTTTTAGTGTTTAAGCTCCCAAACTCAATTGTATTTCCCCCATTTCTATCAATGAAATTCTGACTCTGGGTTCAACCAATTTTTATCTTCCTTTTTTATGATGGCATGAGCAATATTACTACAGAACTTACCTCAGATATTGGCATTTTAGTTCTCACAGAATCAATCAGGGAGCAATCAATATCAACTACAGTAATACCTGTTGATAAGCGATCTGCAAAACCAGAAAAAAAATATCAGAGATGGATGACAATTCCAAAAACAACAGAACCGACTAAATCTTGTGGTGGATTCTACCATGGTGAAACAGCCTCTTGAAAGTGTTATATCATGTGAGTCAAAATGGCCAAAAGTCTAGTTTGCCAAGCTCATTGACCATACATGCAGACAGACTCACAAACACACCTTGAGCCCTTGCTAGTAAATTTTGCTTTACCATGACCTTCACATAAATAAATAACAGCCCACAATACTTTTCTGTATATCTGAATGTGTATGAAATAAAGGCTTTTTCTTCATTGCCGTAAAAGGTTTCTTTTTGAGATATTGAAGCAAACTTTGTTCAAGCGGCTAAATGCCACACAAATAGTAAATTATAACTTGCTAATATTCCTCTCGACCTGAAAGCTACAGCTAATAAGTGGAGGCCAAACAGTGCATATCAAGCTAACATTGGCACTCTCTCTTACGTGCAATCCCATATCCTGCACGTGGTAAGACCATTTTTGCTAACCTTTCAATATTACTTGTCTAACTCATAGTACAATAGTTTAAAACTTTTTAAATGCTAAACGTTAATGGTCAATATTAACATATTATATTAGAAAATAATAATAACAGTTATAATTTGATTTTAATAAAAAATTTAAAATTAATTAAAAATAATAAAAATCACATGCAAACACACTAATAAAAATAATGATAGTAAATAATAATACTGACTAAGATTTATGAAAATAATAATTTTTATTTAATAGATAGATAAATATCAAGTGCGACACAAGTGCATGCACACTAGTCCTTTGGAAGAAAACATTAGGCCTAATCCAAAGACCATCTCATAATCTAAGTTGACATATAGCTGGAACTAATACTCACCTGGAAGCCGACCAACAATCCTCCCCCATGGATCAATGATTAAGGTATCCCCATAACTTTCTCTTTTTTCACTATGCTTTCCTGCTTGTGCAGAAGCAATAACCTAAGGACATCAATATCAAAATTAATGCAGAAAGTCATTAAATGCAGAATATTGTTATATTGAAAATTAAAAAGAAGCTGAAAATTAAAAAGAAGTTCATCATGGCATCAAAAGGCAATCATTTACATTATTTTTCTCGTGAATAATGTAAAAAATTACATTATTTTTCTTGCCCATTAATGCCTTCACTTGCATCATTCTGCCCCTAATTTGTGCAACCATTTGTCTACGTCCCAAATAAAAAAATCATCATAGTTGACTATTCCTCGTATCATTAATTGTAACGACCTACAAGCTGTTGTGAATGGCTTCACTTTTGTTTCCACTACTAATCTTGACATTCATCCATGTCAACAACCTTGTTTCAGTCACACCCATTAAGTATACATTGTTTCTAAGTTGTGGTTAACCAAATTGTTTAACGGGATCGTAGCAATTAGGAGAATGCCCGATGATTGGAGGAAAAAAGCATCTTAATACCTATATATAAAAATAAAGGAGATATTCAAAATTGTGCAAATTATAGATGGATTAAATTGATGAGTCATACAATGAAATTGAGGGAAAAAGTAATAGAAAATAAAGTACGAGTTGAAAATTTGGTGTCAAACAATCAATTTGGATTTATGCCTAGGAGATCAACTATGGAAGCTATTTGTTTATTAAGGAGATTGATGGAGAGGTATAGGGAGAAGAAGAAACACCTTCATATGGTCTTTCTTGATTTAGAGAAAGCTTATGATAGAGTACCTAGAGAAATAATATGGTGGGTATTAGGAAAAAAAAGAGTTACAACTAGGTACATTGAATTAACAAAAGACATGTATGATGGGGCAAGGACCATTGTAAAATCAACAGTAGGTCAAACTAACAAATTTTCAATTACAGTAGGTTTACACCAAGGATTTGCCTTAACCCCCTAACTTTTTGCACTAATTTTAGATGAATTGACTAAGCATATCAAAGAAGATATTCCATGGTGTATGTTATTTGCTGATGTAGAAATACAAACAAAGAAATAGTGAAGATTAGAAGTCAAGAGATACCAAAGGGCGAAGATTTTAGATATTTGGGATCCATTATACATAAAGAAGGAGAAAAAGGTGAGGGTGTGAACCACAGAGTTACAGCAGGATGGGTCAAGTACATGAGTGCTTATGGAGTTCAATATTATAGACGCATCTCATTGAAGTTAAGGGAAAAGTTTATAGAATTGCCATTAGGCGAGCCATGCTATATGGTACAAAATGTTGGGCAATTAAAAAACATGATGTTAATAAACTAAGTGTAACAGAAATGCGAATGCTAAGATGAATATATAGTAAAACATTAAAAGATAAAATTAGAAATGAGCATATCAAAAAAATGGTAGGAGTTGACCAATTGGAGATAAAATGAGAGAAAACCGACTAAGGTGGTCTAGACACATACAACATAGGCCTTTAGATGGTAACAATATACGTAGAGATAGACCTAAAATAACATGGATAGAGATAATTAAGAAAGATCTAACCTTTTGTAATTTGAATGTCGAATTAGCCCTCAATAGAACGGAGTGGAGGAAGCGAATTCATGTAGCCGACCCCATGTAGTTGGGAAAAGGCTTAGTTAAGTTGAATTTTGTTTCTAAGTTGTCTATAATGCTACTCCATATAGTATAGTTTGTCTTATAGTTGTTCAATCAAATTTTCCTTTATAACTTCCATGGTACTTTTAGTAAAATAAAGCTTTAAAAGCGCCCATCCACTTCTATTCCTTAACAATTCTACGAGCAAAACCCAATTAAAAAATCTTTCAATTTGATACAAGATTAAAAAAGGTAATAAAAAGTTCATTTAGGTGTATCTCTAGTTATCTATTGACTCTATAAGAATTACTCCATCTCTACTCTCTTTTTCTTCATGAAATGGCATTTCATATGTTTGCAAATTGATCCCATCACTCATATTGCTAAAGAGGAAATTAACAAAAGTCAGAAAGTTAACAGTATACTAGCAGAATCATAGCATCAGTTATTTCCAATTTACTACATGTTAACAAGGCTAGGATTCTAACTGACTAATATCATGGAACTCATAAAATAAATTAGCCAACAACAACATAGAGATTGAATCATGATTCTCTCAAACATGCTTAAAAGCTAGATAACAAAAATGTGTATGGTAAAATTCAAATTAATACCATACATAGCATTGAGTCTCAATTGCACGAGCTCGCAAAAGAATTTCCCAATGGGCCTCCCCAGTTTCCTTCGCAAAGGCAGCAGGTACTAAAAGAACCTGTAAGCCCAATTTTAGAATACAAATTAGAGGTTAGAACTTGTAAAATGAATATGAAAGAGAAGTCAACCCAGCAGGCAACATAGCAACATAATAATGATCAGCAAAAGAAAACCATTTGTACCTGTGCTTGGTGCTGAAAACGTAACTGCTGATAAAGCTCAGGGAATCTCAAATCATAGCAAACTGTTAGACCTAGACGTCCCATGGGACTGTCCACTGCAACAATATCCTGCCCTAGAAGACCCAAATATTTCAGATATCTAGAACTCATAAATAAAAAATGCCATTGACATAACTTTGTTGATGGAAGAACATCAGAAAATTATAATTGTTAAATATCAGATTCTATACAAGAAAATATCAACAAAGTAAAAAATAAATAAATAAATATAATACTCAGCTATAGAGGGAATAAATGGAAGAAGACATCCTCCAGCATGGTTGTGTCATTTCCATGCCTAACATGCCTAGTGGTTGGTTCCCAAACTGGAACCAGTTGACACCCATTATGGAAAATAGAAGTCAACAAGATATCAAACATAACCATCCGATAAATCTCTCTCCCTCATCTTGCTCTTAAAAAACAAAATAGATTATCATTCCAAATCGTCCAATGAGGTTGCTTGACCTAGGAAGGTGGGAACCAACTCATCATACATCGATCTTTCACCGTACTTCCATGGCACATGGAGGAAGGCTCTTCTTCTTCCCAATCCTTGCATAATCAATTTTTATACTTTATAGTCTAACGAGTTAAAACAACACCAAAACAAAAATAATTCCTAGTAACATTACATGAAATAAAAGGAGGTGAAAAGAAAGTAATATATTATCCAGGAACTAGAATGAAACATTGGACATGAAACAAATCACATACCTGCAACAGTAAAACTACTCTCCTTATATATGGCTCCCCCAGGAACATGCACATCAAACCTTCAAGAAGCATAGAAAGCAATTAAGTGTTAGTAGTGGAAAATGCTGATATAAAAGAAGACAATTGGAGGTATCCACTGGAATATTATTTTTTCAAGCTTTATATATATATATATAACTGACCAGATATGTTATCATACTCAAATGGTTAAGCAAAAGAAGAACAAGAACAAAGTTATACATGAGTAGCATGTGCTATCTAGTCTCCATGGATTTTTCTTTCTTTCTTTTTTAAGAAAGGATGAGAAAGGGTCACCTTCACAGCAAACTTCATGTTAAGAAGAAAACGAGCAAATGGATGCTTATCATTTGAATGAATATTTTGTTGGAAAAAAACCCAGCATTCAATCTAATGTGCCATCTAGAACAACAAGAATGAAGTGGGCAAAAGATTTTCCCTTTCCAATGGCACAACATAACTATTCATATTCTCTTCTACAATCACTGAAATGGTAATATTCTTAATTAATTTTTTTTAATCCTTTTGAGACAACACTGGGATACTGATAATGATAAATTAAAACAGAATCAATACCAGAATTTACTGTAAGTACAAATTGGAAGTACAATGGATTTACAAGATTCCTATACAATAAAAGACAATGTTGCAGAAACATTTTCTGTAATCAATTAAACCCTATCAACAAAAACTCATGAATTATAAGCATTTTCATGTATGTACACATAAAGGCAACATCTTCCCAGAGTTTTAGTCCTAAAATCTGCAACAGATTTGACTCAGGACCATATGGCAACACAAGACTTTTGCTCACACGCTCACATCTTTTAATAATGACAGGAAAGCAAAATAATAGTCAACTGCATAATGGACTGGTGGCTATCATTTCCTTCAGCCTTCAACACCTCTCAATCATGCTAGTTCAATTGATTGAAAAACACTATGTTGAATCCATCAATAAATCTCCAGCTTGAGCTAGTGCAACAGTGGCCCAAGAAAGGCTACAACGAACAAGCAAGAATCTACAAACCCGTGCAAAGTTACATGAATGAGCTCGATTGGATAAGGACCATAGTGGGTAACATAAAGTTGTTGTAGTTTACTCTTAAGATTGATGAAAGAAGACAGGAAGTGACAAATGAAAATATAAATAAACTCTGGAAAACCAGGTATGCAGATTAAAAATCTTAAATCAAGCAAAGGAGAAAAAAAAGGAGGGGGCACCTCATAGTATCTTGCGCTAATTTAAAAAAAATACATATAGCAGACGGCAAACAAAATGTTTAATTGAGTGCATGTGTGATGTATACGAAAGGGCAATTAAACTAATAATGACTTATAAGGACTTCTTACAGGTGCATTTTCCGGTAAGTGCTTCTGATATTCCCCGAGTCATCAATCAAAACATGAGTGTTACACAAATGTGCATCATCAGGTCCTTTTTCTTGAAAGCCTCCAAGTGACAACCAAATATTGGATTCTCTGAGATTTACAGCTGCACTCAAATCAGTTGAAGAACAAGAGAAGAAATTTTAAAAAAAAGAAGCGGAAACTTTACGCCACAGAGCATTGCATTAACATAATTAGACTTAATAAAGCCCAAACCATTGAAATAGGCCATAAATTTATACATTTACATAGAATTGCAAATCACACGCAGACAACTCTTGTAAGTTCAAGGTACTACCTCTACAAAACAGAAATTCGAATCAAAATATAAAAAATAAAAATAAAATCAAACTCAAGCTGATGTAGCATCAATTTAACCATTGATTTTTTTATTCTTTCAATCTTGATCATAAAAAATCATGCTATTTCAAACTTGAGTTTGATTTTGAGTTTTTTTTTTTTTCTTCGAGTTTGTATAGCATTTCCATAAAAATTCAAACCAAAAAAATAAAATAAAATTAAAGCTGGATAATTTGAAACATCAATATACTAATTCACCTCGCAAGGGAGCAATAACTTTGCATGATCGGCCCCTCCAAACTTTCAGCTATTGTTAGACTCTCTCCACTTCTGGCTCCAACGAAAGAGAAGTTCTCAGGCAAACACAGCATTTTCGCCCCTGCCGCAACTGCGTCCTTCAACAATTCCACATCTAATTACATCTCAAAAAAAAAAAAAAAACCAAAACAATTCGCTTTTCTTCTGTTCGTTCGTTCCAATTACGATTGAGAAATGAAGTTTCGGCGAAATCGAAACGAGAGAAGGAAGAGCGAGTACCTTGACGAGTCGAGAGCAGGTGTTGAAGTTGGCCGCGAGGTCGTTGACCGACGTCATCTGAGCGGCGGCAACTCTGACGGTGTTCGCCATGGAACAACACTTGCAGGAGAAGACGACGCGAACAGCGGCCGAGCGGTTCGGAGGAGTGAGCGCGAAGTTGCGGGAGAGATTGAGCGCAAACACCATAACAAATTAAAAAACCCTAGCGTTCGTTCGATCGACTTTCTAATTATAGGGGAGTTTGTAGATACAACTCGAAATCTCATTCCCCATTCGCCTTCGCGGCAAGAACCGTACGTGGAGCGAAACTCCCAAGTTGTCCGAACCAGCAAGGAGTAGAGGAAATAGTTCTGATCGCCTGGTCCGGTGCGCTTCAAAATTGCAAATGTGATTTTTTAATAGTTAGGTTGTGGATGATAAATGCAGAAAAACACTTGGGATTTACTTCAAATTTAAAAAAGATTCAAGGTTTTGATCTTCTCATTCTTCTATAAGTCTGTGTTTGTCAGAGTTAAATCTATGCTTGGTTGCATCATCATCATCTCCCATCACAGGTTTTTAAGCCAAACAGAATTTTATCACAAGGTTTTCTTTCACAATATATAAGTTTTTATATTCAAACATTACATATCTTTAATCAAATACTTGTATTGAAGTGGATAAATTTAATAAACCGGAGCATTAAGATTTCTACTTGTAATATAACTATTGATGTAACCCAAATTAACGAAGTGTTTGAAGTATATTTATATGGCTAACTCAATGTAATTTTGGGCATATCAAAATTTTAAAGAGACAATTGCATTATACTATATGCATGTTACCCAAGTCATCACAACCCAAATCTAGGAATGTTGAAGATTAAATTATAGCATACTTCAAACATGACTTCTCGCAAGTTATTCTAGTAGTATAATGCATGTTACCCAAGTCATCACAACCCAAATCTAGGAATGTTGAAGATTAAATTATAGCATACTTCAAACATGACTTCTCGCAAGTTATTCTAGCATTTGCTTACAGCAAAACCCTTGTATCCTAGTCACATGTGAGGACGCTGGTACGCTACTAAGTAAAATGTCATTATTAATAGAGCTCATTGTAGATGGAATAGTCTTTGTGATGAGCATTTGCTAACCAAAAATATCATCTAGATCATAATATATATATATATATATATAAAAGCTTTGAGGTAAACTTTTATCTTCACCACATGGGTGGAGTGACGCGACCTTTGCTCGATTCAGAGGTAGAATATTCTAGTTCTTCCTATTTGACCTGAAGACGAAGCTCTTGTGTCATTGCCCCATGTAGAGATGCTCGCATAACATTGAGTAAAATATCACCATGTTCCTTTAGCAGTACTCATTGATTATTCTCTATAATGCAAGTAAATTGGCCTATAAAACACCACATGAATTACCAACAATAAAATAAAATCATCATTTACCTTCTCAAATTTACCTTCTTTATTTATTTATTATCTAGCTTCATGCACAATGGCATATAGTTACCAATTTAAAACGGGGGTGCCAGCCCCCTCTCAAGCTCCCTCTTGCTTGGGGAGTTCCCCAAATTCCTCTTATCTGCCGAACCAGAGAAGAATCTGAGGGTTGCTCCATACCTACCCTAGAGGTGAACTAGAGCTAGACCCATCATCTCCCTCATGCATTCGGGAAGCTAGGTAGAAGGAAAAGAAGCTCCTAGCTAAATAGCTTGTCTTGCAGGCAGGGTAAACTTTCTTACTATACAATTACCACTACGAATGAAGGACCAACGACAATCTTGGAGGAAAAAGAGAAGGTGCCTAGGACTAGGAGCCCATAAAGAAACGAAACACAAATATAACAATCCATTATATTGATATTCAAAAATTACTATGTACCAACACACATCTGGGCCGTCTGGTAGCTGCTCACCATTTCAAAGTCTATATCTGTCGTTCCAAAAATGAAATAACTATTCTCGATTCAGACAAGACACTGATTTGTTTATAAAACGCTTAAATTTTTCAAAAAAATAATAAAAAAACGTCAACAATTAGAAGGGGTTTGGTTTCATAACCACTCATCACATGTAAATACGCACACATAATTACCTAGGTTAAGAGCATAAAAACCACATTTATTAGAAACCATTAAAATACAAAATTGGAAACGTTCTAAAGTTTACTGCCATAGGACGAAATGAGCTTTGGTTCATTTTTTTATACAAAAAACATAAATTATTATATTAATAAATAATTAAATTATTAAGGATGAGGAAAAATAAAATGTTATACTCCCTGACTAACCAATAGTCCATGAAATAACCCACTAATAAATTATTATTATTAGTTACCCTGACAACTGTCACTATAACCCGGCTCCTCATCTCAAATAATTTGCATTGCCATTGGCAGACAAGACGACCTGCCTCCAAATAATAGTACAGAGAATATTAACAACATAAACAGTAAACAGCATTTCAGATAACAGGAAGGCATTTGAAGGCTGGAAAAGAAAATAATGACAAATTTGAGACCAATCAGAAATTTATTTTTTTCTTCCAATCCTACATATACAGACTTTCCGAAATAGCTTTCATATTGTGACATCCAGTTGAAACACCAACCTGAAGAACCACTCTTCCAGGATTATGGGGAGGCCGATTTCCAGAAATCGAGGGGCTTCCGATGCTGAGAAAGAGCAACAACATAGAAAAAAATAAAAATAAAAAGTGAATGAAGGATTGGATATAAAGAACAAAGAATGCTCAACACTATGAACATATAAATGCAAATTAGTGGCAGAGAGGATTCTTTCTTCCCACAGCCATCAACTCCAGCTTACTTCCCAAACATATTAATGCGTGTAAAAATTTAGGGGATGACCTAGTGAGCTTTTAGCTCACCCCTACTTGCAGGCTTTGAAGAAGCTAGATGATCTATATGCGTTTGGAGCACTGATGATCAAACATAGGTCTAGGTTGATTTAAGATTCCGATGCGTGCTTCACTGTAATATATTTGTATTTTTCGTATATTTTAGTGCTGTAAACTCCTCAAACTCAAGTGTATTTCCCCATTTCTGTCATTGAAATCATTACATTGGGTTCAACCAATTTTATCTTCCATTTTATGACAGAACGAGCAATGTTGCTACAAAACTTACCTCAGATATTGGCATTTTAGTTCTCACTGAATCAATCAGGGATAAGTCAATATCAACTACAGTAATACCTGTCGATAAGCGATCTGCAAAATCAGAATAAAATGTTAGAAATGGATGACATTTAAAAAATAACTGAACTGATTACATTTTGTGGTAGATTTTACCATGGTGAAACAGCCTCTTGAAAGTAATATCAAGTAAGTCGAAATGGCCATTAGTCTAATTTTCAAGCTCAATGATCATACAAGCAGACAGATTCACAAACACACATATAGCCCTTGATAGTAATTTTTTTTCTTTACCATGAACTTCGTATAAATAAATAATGGCCCACGATACTTTTCTGTAAGTGTATGTATTGAAATAAAAGCTTTTTCTTCAGCACCATGAAAGGTTTCTTTTTGAAATATTGAAGCGAACTTTGTTCAAGCGGCTAAATGCCAAACAAATAATAGATTATAATTTGCTAATATTCCACTTGACCTAAAAGCTAAAGCTAATAGGTGGAGCCCAACAGTGTACATCAAGCTATCATTAGCACTTCTTACGTGCAGTCTCATCCTGCATGTGGAGAGATATAAGGGAGATAAATGAAAAAACAAATACCAATTATGCAAATGAGAAATGTGTAATTGCCAGCAAGGGGACGTTGAACCGAAGACCTCTTACAAAATCATTGCTCTAATACCATATAACTTACAGGTGGAGGCCCAACAATGCACATCAAACTATCATTAACATTTAACACTATTGACTATAGGAGGAAAGGAACTAACTACCAACTCAACTTAACAAAACTTTTTTGAAACTGTGGGGTTGGCTACAGCTATATAGCAAGTAGCTCATTTATAGTGAGCTGCAATTTTATTTTATTTAGTTAGTTTGATCGATTTGCATAGGACAAATATAAACAAGAACTTTAGATGCCCCAATTAGAAATAGTGACCTATTAACAATTTAGGGTAATGATAGAGGTAGAGGAAGACCTAAAATAACATTGACAAATAATTAAAAAATATATAACTACTTGTAATTTAGATGTCGATTTAGCCCTTGATGGAGTGGAGTGGAGAAGCAAATTCATGTAGCCAACCCCATATATTTGAGAAAAGGCTTAGTTGAGTTGAGTTTGATTGATTTGCAATATATTCTCAAAATTATGTGGCATGATAAATTGTCCATCAAGATATCTATCTATGCTATCATAATCAAATACATTGAGTACTCATGGTGAAGCCATTTTTGCTAACCTTTCACAGTATGACCTGTCTAACTCATAGTACAGTGGTTTAAAAAAATTTAAATGATGAAGGTTAATAATTAATATTAAAAAATTCAAGTTACCAACTTGGGCACATTGTTAACATAAACTATAATATCACCCTTTTAATCATAGTAGACTTACAATCTTAATGATCATATGGGGATTATGTAAATAATTTTTATTATTTATGATATATACAAACATATAATACAAATAATTGAAGTGGTTAGTAAAAGTTACAAATAATTGAAGAGACAGTGACCATTTGTACTAAAGTTCCAAATTAACCTTTGAAATTGTATGGCCATCTTTTATTTTAAAAATGAATTATAGTAGTATAGTAATTTATTCAATTCCTACTTCCCTTCATTTCTCTTACTTTTGTGCTAACGTGTGATTCTCTATTATACTATTTTTTAAAAATTTTCTAATTTTAGTTTTAATTAAAAGTAAAAAATAAATTAATAAACAATAAAAACCTGTGCACGCGCAATAATAAAAATGATGATAAAAATAGTATATCGACAATTTTTTTTTGAAAATAATAAATTTTTATGTAATAAATAGGTAAAATATCAAGAGCATGCACACATTGGGCCTAATTCAAAGACCCACTCATATTCTAAGTTGATGTGTAGCCGGAACTAATACTCACCTGGAAGCCGACCAACAATCTTCCCCCATGGATCTACAATTAAGGCATTCCCATAGCTTTCCTTTTTGTCATTATGCTTTCCAGCTTGTGCAGAAGCAATAACCTAAGGACATCAATATCAAAATTAATTCAGAATGACATTAAATGCAGATTGCAGAATATTGCTTATATTAAAAATTAAAAAGAAACTCATGATGGCATCAAAAGGCAATCATTTACATTATTTTCGTCGTGAATAACTGAAACGATTACATTATTTTTCGTGCCCTTTAATGCCTTCACTTGCATCATTTTGCCCCTAATTTCTGCAGCCATTGTCTTTGTACCAATGAAAAAATCATCATCGTTGACTTTCCCTCATATCATTGATTGTAGCTACTCCATGCTCTTATGAATTGATTCATTTTTTATTTTTTTTGGACGTAGAAATAATATTATATACCCAGTACCCCTCCCACCCCGTTTGTGGGTATCCGCCCTTTCGGGACGACTAATCCCACACCAATGAAACTATGGTCGAGGGGGGAATCGAACTCAAAACCTCTCAGTCCCCACACTGTTGAGGTAGCCGACCCAACCATCGTTCTAGATTGCGTGTTCAATGTTGATTGTGGTGGTTTATTTCGCCGCCGCTACCTCCTAACAACTGGTATCAGAGCCATTGTGCTTGACAAATATAGATTGCGTGTTCAGTGTTGATTGTTGTGGCTGGACGTGACGGTCGCAATCTTGTTCTCTGGTGATGAGTGAACGGGCAGTGCTCGTAAGTTGCAGAGAAGAGGAGAGTCGGTTGAAGAAGAAGAAGAAAATAAAATATTTTCTTTTCAGAGTGTCGGGAGAGAGATTAAAAAAAAAGAAAAAATAAAAAGTGGGAGAGAGAAAATATTAAAAAAGGAGTGGTGGTGGTAGGTGACAATAAAAAAAATCATTCATTACTTTCAGTGGGAGAGAGAATTTGTTTAATATTAATATATTTTACAAATTTACCCTTAAACTACATAGATATTACAGATTTTTCCCTAAAGTTTGCAGAAATTGCAAATCACACCCTGAAGTTTGTAAAAATTGCAAAAAGCTCCCTGAAGTTTTTAGAAATTGCAGCCTTAAATTTTCAAAATTGAAGAAAGCTCCTTGAAGTCTTTAGAAATTGTGAATCGCTCCCTAAGACTTTTAGGGAGCTTTCAGCAATTTTAAAATTTTCAGGGAACAAATTACAATTTTCGAAAACTTCAGGGGGGTGATTTGTAATTTCTACAAATTTCAGGGCAAATCTGCAATATCAACGTAGTTCAGGGGTAAATTTGTAAAATATATTAATATTAAACAAATTCTCTCTCCCACCGAAAGCAAAGAATGATTTTTTTTTTATTGCCACCTACCACCACCACTCCTTTTTTAATATTTTTTCTCTCCCCACTTTCTATGTTTTTCTTTTTCTTTTTAATCTCTCTCGACACTCTGAAAAGAAAATATTTTATTTTCTTCTTCTTCTTCAACCGACTCTCCTCTTCTCTGCAACTTATGAGCACTGCCCGTTCATCCGTCAGCAGAGAATAAGATCGCGACCGTCACGTCCAGCCACAACAATCAACACTGAACACGCAATCCAGAACGACGACTTGCAATCTGTGTTTGTTAAACCCAATGGCTCTGATACCAGTTGTTAGGAGGTGGCGGCGATATAAACCACTACAAGAAATATGCATACACAAACAAAGAAGAAATAAAAGGAGACGAGATTTAACGTGGTTTGGCACAAACTTGCCTACGTCCATGGAGCACACACTTTCACTATAATGAAGAAAATTACGAGAGAAGCACTCTGCTCTCAACTTTCTTTGAGAAGAAACTACTCAACTCGCTCACTCACTTTCTCCTAGCTCTCTCTTTCTCTTCTTACAATCGTGCTTACTGCACTTTCACTTGCACTCTCTTTCTTTCTTTTCTTTCTTGCACTTGCACTCACACTCACACTCACACTCACACTCACACAAGCTATCCATTTATATAGAAGGAGAAAAAGAGAGGAGAAATCTCTTTTCTCAAAAAAGCAAGATTGTTTTCACACTAATTTTCTTCACTCATTAATTTCTCACCTGCTCCACCCTTTGTTATTTTGTCTTCACATGATGGGACCCAACAATCTCCCACTTGAAGACAAAGATAATTCAACTACAATCGGTGATCAGTGGTGTGCTCAACCCATCTTCAACCTAAAAGACAGATTAAGTTGTATACAGCTCCAGTTTCTAAGTGGTAACAACCTTTGTTAACATGTTCGTTGGGTTCTTACAGTCTTGGAGATGGGCTGAGCGCACCACTGACCACTGATCATAGTTGAATTGTATTTTTCTTCACATGGGAGATTATTGGGTCCCATCATGTGAAGATAAAACAATAAACGGTGGAGCAGGTGAAAAATTAATGAGTGAAGAAAATGAGTGTGAACACAATCTTGCTTTTTCAGCCTTCTGATCTCGTCCATGTCTGGTCTGTTACTAACATGTCATCGACATAAAGTAACAAAATGATGTAGCTGGACTGGAACTTTTTGAAATAACAACAGTGGTCAGCATTACATTTGCGGTACCCTTGTTTCTGCATGAAACCATCAAATTTCTTCTACCATTGCTTGGGGGCTTGTTTCAGACCATACAAGCTCCTTCGTAACTTGCAGACAAGATTTTCTTTTCCTTTTTTCGAAAATCCTTCTGGTTGCTGCATGTAGATCTCCTCATCCTCATCTCCGTGAAGAAAAGCAGTCATCACGTCTAACTGTTTCAGGTGTAAGCCCTGAGTTGCAACAATGTTCAATACTGTCTGTGGTTAGCTTCATTACTGGAGAAAAAAATTCGGTGTAGTCAATACCTTCTTTCTGTTGAAATCCTTTGACTACCAGTCAGGCTTTGTATCTTTTGGAACCATCATGTTCACCCTTTACACGATACACTCATTTGTTGTGAAGAACCTTCTTTCCTTTCGGTAATTCCGTAAGTTCCCATGTCTTGTTTGAAATTAAAGACTTCATCTCGCCCTTCATTACAAGCTCTCACTTGCTCGCATTTTTTGCCTGACATGCTTCTTCATAACATTCTGGTTCTCCTCCATCTGTAAGCAACATATAATCCAAATACTTTCTATTTGGTACATGGGGTCAAGATGATCTTCTCAACTCCGGAATAAGGTTAGGTGCCTGCGGTACATCTGACTACTGTGTACTGCTCTGTGTAGTTGGTTCCTCAGGTTGAGAACTCTCAACTGTTCATTTTTGTTCTGTGCCATTGTCTAACTCTTCATCCAGCACAACATATACTGGATCACTTTCTTCGGAGTTAGTAGAGTCTGTTGTGTGCCTTTCCTTGTACGTGACCCGCTCGTTGAAGATCACATCTCTACTACGAATCACCTTCTTGTTCAAGTCATCCCACATACAATAGCCAAACTCATCAACACCATAGCCAATGAAGGTGCATTTAAGGGATTTGAGATCAAGCTTGTTTCTGCTTTGATCACCAATGTGTACATGTGGAGTACAACCAAAAACTTTCAAATGTTTTTACCTTTTTGCCTGTCCATACCTTCTCTGGTATTCTGAACTGTAGAGGTACTAAGGAACCTCTGTTAATTAGATATGTTGTTGTATTGACTTCTTCTGCCCAAAATTGCAGTTGTAAACCAGACTGTATCCGCATGCTTCTGCCTCTCTTAGTCAATGGCCGGTTCATTCATTCTGCGACGACATTGTGTTGTGGCGTACTTGGAACCGTTCTTTCCATCTTGATACCATTCTCATAGCAGAATCGCTTAAATTTGTGATCTTCATATTCTCCACCATTATCAGATCTAGTACAAACCATGGCATACATTAGACTACCAATTGCTAATGCATAAGGAATCTTAGACATGAAGTTTCTCTCCTCATCAGTCTGAAGAGATTGATTCTTAGACAATCGAAAATGACATGCCAGCGGGGTACGAACTGGTTTAGCATTACTCATGTTAAACCTTTTCAGAACACGATCAACATACTCCTTTTGAGATAGCCGCAAAATTCCTTTGGACTCGTTTTTGATGATTCGCATTCCGAGAATCTGCTTGGCTGGACCAAGATATTTCATGTCAAACTCCTTATGAATTGATTCATTGATTCACTTTTGTTTCCATCACCACTAATCTGGCCATTGATCCGTCTCAGTCACACCCATTGTGCATACATAGTTTCTAAGTTGTCTATAATGCTACTCCATGTAGTATAGTTTGTCATATAATTGTTCAAAAAAATTTCCCTTTTAACTTCCATGGAACTTTTAGTCAAATAAAATTCCAGAAGCACCCCTCCACATCCATCCCATTATAATTCTATGGGCAAGATCCAATCAAAAATATCTTTCACTTTGCACATGATTAAACAAAGGTAATAAAAAGTTCATTTAGGACTTACGAGTATCTCTAGTTATCTATTGACTCTATTTGAATTACTCCATCTCTACTCTCTTTTTTCCAGAAATAGCATTTCATATATTTGCAAATTAACAAAGCATTGGAATAATAGTACAATACCATTAGATATGTCCAACAGACAAAAAGTTAAAGCAAAATCATAGCATCAGTTATCTCCAATTTACTACATGTTAACAAAGCTAAGATTCTAACTGACTAATAGCATGGAATTCAGAAAATAAATTAGTCAACACCAACTTAGAGATTGAATCACACGGTTCTCTAAAACATGCTTAAAAGCTAGATGACAAAAAGTGTATATGGTAAAATTCAAATTTTAATATCATACATAGCATTGAGTCTCAATTGCACGAGCTCGCGAAAGAATTTCCAAATGGGCCTCCCCAGTTTCCTTCGCAAAGGCAGTAGGTACTAAAAGAACCTGTAAGCCCAATTTTAGAATACAAATTAAAAGTTAAGTACTTGCAAAATGAATATAAAAGAGAAGCCAACCCAGCAGGCAACATAGCAACATAATAATAACTAGCCAAAACCATTTGTACCTGTGCTTGGTGCTGAAAGCGTAACTGCTGATAAAGCTCAGGGAATCTCAAATCATAGCAAACTGTTAGACCTAGACGTCCCATGGGACTGTCTACTGCAACAATATTCTTTCCTAGAAAACCCAAATAATTCAGAAATCTAAAAGTCATGCATAAAAAATGCCAAAGACTTAACTTTGTTGATGGAAGAAAATCAGAAAATTGTAATTGTTAAATATCATATTCTATACAAGAAAAACATCGACAAAATAAAACAAAATAATACTCAAATAGAGAGGGAATAAACGGAAGAAGGCATCCTCCTGCATGGTTGTGTCATTTGCTTCCTTACAAGCCTGGTGGTTGGTTCCTAAAATGCAATCAGTTGACACCCACTATGGAGAGTAAAGGATTAATAGATAGCAAATGTAAATAGATATCAAACATAACCATCTAATAGAATCTCTTTCTCCCTCATCTTTCTCTAAAAGAACAAAACGGATTATCATTCCAAATCATCCAGTAAGATTGCTTGACCTAGGTTGTCAAGGTGGGAATGAACCCACATATTGATCTTTCATGGCACATGGAGGATGGCTCTTCTTCATCTTCTTCCAATCCTCACATGATCAATCATTATAGTCTAACAAGTTAAAACAACACTAACGCAAAAAAAATAGTGCTCAGTATCACAACATGAAATAAAAAGAGGTGAAAAGAAAGTAATAAATAATCCATGAACTAGATTAAAACATTGGACACCAAAGAAATTGCGTGCCTGCGGCTGCATAGCTACTCTCCTTGTATACAGCTCCCCCAGGAACATGCACATCAAACCTTCAAGAAGTATAGAAGGCAATTTAGTGTTCATTGTGGAAAAATGCTGATAGAGAGGAAGACTTATTGGAGATATCTACTGGAATATCATTTTTTGAGCTTTTTTTTATAAATGACCAGATATGTTATCATACTTAGATTATTAAGCAGCAGCAGAAGAAAAAGAAGAAAAACATCAACAAAGTCACACTTAACTAGCACGTGCTACCTAGTTTCCATGGATTAATTTTTTTAAAAGAACAGATGACAAAGGGTCACCTTCAACAAACTTTATTATGAGAAGATCAGTTTAACACCTTAAGTATTTTGGATGTTTTTCAAGATAACACAAGAATACTGATAATCATGAAGTTAAAATAGAACCAAGACCAGAATTTAATGTAAATAAAATTTGGAAGGACATTAGATGTAAAATTAATACTCCAATACGCTAAAAGGAACTGTCAGATGATACCTAAGAATATTGCAGAAACTTTTAGTAAACCAAATTAAACTCTAGCAACAAAAACTCATGAATTGCATGCATTTGCATGTACGTACACATAATAAAGGTAAAATCTACCCAGAGTAAAGCACTGAAAATTTGCTACAAATTTGACTCAGGTCCATAAGAGACTTGTCTCACATACTCAAAGCCTTTAATAACGACAGGAAAGCCAAATAATAGTCAATTGCATGACAGGCTGACAGCTGTCATTTGCTTCAGCCTCCAACAAGATTCTATCGTGCTAGTGCAATTGATTGAAAAACACTACATTAATTAAACCCACATGAAAAATGTCCAGCTTGAGTTAGTGCTAAAGTGGCCCCAAGAAAGACTAAAGAGAACAACCAAGAATCCTCTTCAAGCCAGCGCCAAGTTAGGTCAATGAGCTTGATTAGTGGGTACAAAGAATAGTGGTTGTTTACCATTAAGCTTAATGAAAGAAGACGGAGTGTGACAAAAGAAACATATGCATAACTTCCAGAAAACCGGGTTCGCAGATTACAAGTCTTAAATGAAATGAAGAAAAAAAGAAGAAGGGAATTTCATAGTGAGATTATTAACTGAAAAAAAAATGTATATAACAGAAGTTATACAAATTGCTTAATTGAATACAAGTATATAAAGAAGGGGCAATTTAAACAAACAAACAATTAATTGAGGACTTCTTACAGGTGCATTTTTCGATAAGTGCTTCTGATATTCCCCGAGTCATCAATCAAAACATGAGTATTATACAAATGTGCATCATCAGGTCCTTTTTCTTGGAAGCCTCCAAGTGACAACCAAATATTGGACTCTCTGCAATTCATAGAAACGCTCAAATCAGTTGAAGAACATGTGATTAAAATGTTAGACGGTTATAGGATATGGTGGCTCCCCACTAATAATTTGTCCTTATCCAATAGCAATTCCCTAATTGGTTTTATCCCAATAAGTCACGTGGATAACTTGAACTACGTGGGTAGTTTCTATAACCAACCCAAATCTTAAATATCTCCTTGATGGAAGGAGATATATAAAGGGGTCCCAAAACCTAGCCTTTCCTGTGCGTATTATCTCCATCAATTGCAAAAGGCATAAGCTTGGAACAAGTAAAAGGAAATGGCTACAGAAGGTAAAATTTTCATTTCCATTATTTATTTATTTATTCTTACATAATATATATATATATATATATATATATATATATATATATATATATATATATAGAAACTGTGCGCCTCGGAGCATAGCAGAAACATAATTGGACTTCAATCCCCCCAAAACATGTATTCTCAGGCCAAAACCATTGAAATCAGCAGTAAAATTGACACATTTACTAAAACAACTCTTGTAAAGTTCAAGGTACAACCTTTACATAAAAAGTGAAACAAAAGTTTCGTTTTTACTCATTTATTTATCGGGATAATCTGAAAACTTTAATAATTAACTAATTCACCTCGCAAGGGAACGATATCTTTGCATTATCGGCCCATCCAAACTTTCGGCGATTGTAAGATTCTCTCCATCCCTGCCTCCATCGAATGAGAAGTTTTCGGGTAAGCAGAGCATTTTCGCTCCTGCCGCAGCTGCTTCCTTCACCAATTCCACATCTAATTATTTAACCGGACATCAAAACCAACGCAATTCGCGTTTCGGTCGTTCCAATTACGATTGAGAAATGAAGTTTTGGCAACATCGAAACGAGAGAAGGAAGAGGGAGTAAGTACCTTGACGAGTCGAGAGCAGGTATTGAAGTTGGCAGCGAGGTCGCTGATGGAAGTCATCTGAGCAGCGGCTACTCTGACTGTGTTCGCCATTGGAGGAGCGCTCGCAGGTGAGACGACGCGAAGAGTGACCGAGCGGTTCGGAGGACTCTGCGAAGTTGCCGAAGAAAGTGAAAGTGAGCCCTATCCCCTGGTCCGGTGCTCTTCAAATGCATGGGTGGTACTGGTACTCCTCGCCTGAAATTGCCACGTGTTCTAGAATGATGAGATTTTTTCAAGCTTTTGACATGGTTACCCTTAAAAAAAAAAATCACAAATATCATTCAAATACAAATAATGATTCATTTGTCATACTTTACTGTTTATAGCACAGTCAGCGCGCCAAACAAGCGCTACGTGAGCGCGGAGGTGGCATTTTGTGAAAGGAAGAAAAGACGCCTTCCATTCAATTTTTTTTTTTTAAAGTTAAAGGGAATGCGTCTTTTCAAAAGATATCTACTCTTGAATTTTTTTTTTTTGTATTAAGGGAAGGGAAGACGTTGAAGGAACTAAAATGAAGAATCAAAAAGTGGAAGAATGGGCAATACATGAGAGTTGATTGCCTTCTTCTTCTTCTCAAAGATCGGGAAAGAACGGGAAAAAATGCTCTCTGTTTGGTCATAGAGGGGAATAATGGTAATGGGTGCCTGACGTAGAGAAAGCTCTGATAATGAGTTATAGGGTTCCATTTAATTTTGTGAGAAGTTGCAGACAGAAGAAAATTTTGTGAGAAGTTGCAGACAGAAGAAAAATTTGAGAGAAATTGCAGAAATTTTGGTGGATGGTTCTGATCATTTCAGCAACTGGGTCTTTATGAAATTGCAGGAAATGGTAGAAATCTGTTGGTTTTCTTAAAAAAAAAACAAAAAGTAAATCTTCAGCTTGAGTTACAGAAAGAAAAGATCTTTGAAGAAAGAACAGTGGCCATTAATGGGTATCTGATGAAGAAAATTATAGAGCAAAACAAGGTTTATCTGTCTTGGTTTTGGATCAAATTAATGAGTAAGAGATCCATTTTGGGGTAATGGGTTTAGCCAAAATCGTCTTCTTGGAGAAATTTAAGGTGTTTGGGAGAGAAATGACGGTGAAAATTTTAAACCCTTGAATTTTTTTATTTTTATTTTTAAAGGTCGAAGAAGACGATTTTGGCTAAACCTTGGAGAAATTTAAGGTGTTTCGGTTCCTTCAACGCCTTCCCTTCTCTTAATACAAAAAAAAAAAAAAAAAATTAAGGGAAGGCGTCTTTTCAAAAGACGTCTTCCCTTTAACTTAAAAAAAAAATTTGAAGGGAATGCGTCTTTTGAAAAGACGTCTTCCCTTCACTTTAAAAAAAAAATTATGCAAGGAAGGCATCTTTTCAAAAGACGCCTTCCTTGTACAAATGCCACCTCCGGGCCCACGTGGCTTTTGTTTGGCACTCTGACTGTGCTATGAACAGTAAAGTATGGCAAATGGGTCATTATTTGTATTTGGATGACATTTGTGAATTTTTTTTTAAGGGTAATCACGTCAAAAACCCGAATTTTTTCCATATAAACACATGCTATTTTTTTAATCCATAAATAGGCACTAAAAACTACTATATCCATAAGGTAACTTTTGGACAGCAAGGCGCCGCGCTGTCCAAAAGTTGTCCATTCCGATTTTTTATTTTTTTAATCTCAATCCCATGCATGGATTCTTAAAAAAAATGCTAGTCAAATTAAAAAAGAAAAAAAAAGAATTAAAGTAAATTATTCGGCCTAACCGAGGCTGAATCACAATGTTTTTTTTTACCGAATCACTTTGAGCGCGTCACACTACCCTCCCACGAACATCTGAAGGTGACGGAAACCCGTTCCCATTCCTAGTTGAAATTTTGGACCCCCTCCCGGAATTCAAGTTATTAAGAAAAATCAAATATTTTAGTAAATTGTTCAGACCCACAGAGGCCAAACCAAGAGGCTTTTTTTAACGTATCACTTTAAGCGCGTACCACTACCCCCCCCCCCCCACAAACCTCTGGAGGCGACGAAACCCCGTTCCCATGTCCGGTTGAATTTTTGGAGCCCCATCCTGAATTTAAGTTATTAAAAAAAATCGAAGATTTTAGTAAATTGTTCGGCCTCACCGAGGCCAAATCATGAGGGGGTTTTTTACCGGACCACTTTGAGCGGGACCCACTACCCTCCCATGAACCTCTTGAGGGGGCGAAACCCTGTTCCCATGTCCGGTTGAATTTTTGGACCCCCTCCGAAATTCAAGTTATTAAGAAAAATCAAAAATTAAAGTAAATTGTTCGGCTTCACCGAGGCCAAACCACGCGGTTTTTTTTTACCTAACCACTTTAAGCGCATCCCACTACCCTCTTACGAACCTCTGAAGGCAACAGAACCTCGTTTCCATGTTCAGTTGTGTGGCGACCCCGCACCCCGGACCACCAACCCCACAGGGTATGGCGTGCGGAATGCCGGGGCGGGACGCCAGGCGTAGGCATCTCCAACCACTCCTCAACTCCCGTGAGGTGGTTGAGACCCTACGAGCCTTATCTCAAACAACGACATAATATCAAAAGGTACTAAACAAAACTATCAACCGTATTAATCATCCAAGACAAGAGATAATCCATAAAAATGAACCATAAATAAAATCATAAATCCCTACAGTCCATTAAAATTGACATACACATAAGGTCCAAAATTGTGGGTACAAATAAAAATCGTCATATGCCCACATGGTCTATCTAACAAGTCCTAACTCACCCATACTACAATGTGATAAGTGTTATAATTACATAATCTAAAATATAATACTTCATAATTTAAAACACAGTTCAATCAAAATGTCTCTCAACTCACATCGAGGCCTTGGATTCTCTCGCAGGTAAGGCCCTCAAGATATGACTACTCCTTTGCCCTTATTCGGGACAGAAGGACCTGAACGAGAAAAATGAGGGTGAGCCAACGGTGCCCAGTGAATAGAATTCAAATATGCTATCAATACTCATCAATAAACATCATGTATGCATGTCAATGTGTAGCATGATTAAAAGCTCATAACATATAGACATCAAACATTTATAATAAGTTCGATGCAAGTAAAAGCTTATCAATTTGGATCCACATTCCACATGCATTGGGGTTACTAGTGCACGTCCATTTCATCATACCGTTGACCCCGATCATGTTTATTTGGGGTTACTAGTGCACGTCTATTTCACCATACCGTTGACCCCAATCATTTCCTTTTTAAAACCCTCCTATGACAAGATTAAGTCCCCCTATTAGCCAGATAGATGGGCCCAACCAAAGTCATAAGGTTTTCTCAAATCAATGCATCATTCAAAACATTAGAACATATTCATGCTTTCAACATACAATATATATAAGTGATATGATGACATAAAAGATATAATCATAAATGAAGTCTACTCACAACCAAGCCTCGCGAGAGTATTTAACCACACACGACCACCAAACCGAATCAACCCAATCAAGATCCTGAAACATACATCAATATCCTACCATACATCAATTTCTATGCTCAATCACATAGACATTACACATCAACCCTAAATCAGCCCACATATAGACAATAGGCCTAAATCCCATCTAATCCCATCATTCAACTCAAATCACATGACTTAGGCCTCTAATGAATAGTTCTCATTCATAAACCATTATATTAATCAAAAATACTGATTTTCAATTCCTTAGGCATAAACATGCCTAAATTGGGTCACTTGATTATAAGTAGGCCTAACCCATGATATGGTCACAACCACCAAATCAGTAGCATAATCAACCATAATCATGCTTAATTAAATATAAGTTGCATCAATTCAATGATTCTAGGCCAAAAGCATCAAAAGCCCTAAAATATGAAATTTTTCATACTTAGGCCATATTGCCGATTTACACTAAGTCACCATGTTCAGCCATGTATATCACTGATTTTGCATCATGGGTTCATCAACAATGACAACTAAGTCAACATAGTTGATATGCAAGCTATTTGGAAAGGTCTAAGTTCATATTCTAAATTTAGGTCTAATACAAGCAACCCTACCAATTCTTCATTTAATATTCTGTTCAGATGTATCAATCTACCAACAGAAATATGTAATCACAAAATCAACCGTACAGATTGAAGTATGTGAAGAAACAAACCTTCTGTAGAAATATCAGCCCAATCCAACGGTGGACCAAAAAGATAAGTATCTTTGATGAACAAGTCTCTAATCAGACAATTTCTCCTTTCCTGCTGCAAATACTCGAACTCAGATGACTATATCACACAACATACTTAAGCCATAAACATCTCTACCGTTTAGAATGCAGAAATATCAGTTGTAAACTACATACCCAAATTTGATATCCATCCAACGGTAGATTTAGGAGATCTAAAAGTTTGAGTGAAATGACGCGAGAAATCCAGACTTTCCGACCATCTTTGTTTGAGAGGTTAGATCTCTTAGGAGAAACCTCTAATCAAGATCTCCACCGTTCAGAATGCAGAAATATCAGTTTTAAACTACATAACCAAATTTTATATTCATCCGCCAGTATATTGAGGAGATGTATAAGTTTGAGCGAAACGGCACGAGAAATCCAGACTTTTCGACCAGTTTTGTTTGAGAGGTTAGATCTCTTAGACGAAACCTCTAATCAAGATCTCCACCGTTCATAATGCAGAACCATAAGCTACGAACTTGTTGACAAAATTTGAGCTCAATCTGACCATAAATCCCGAAGATCCAGCTCTTTGATGAAAACGTTGCAGAGATTTTTCTCAAGCAACTCCTCCTTTCTTTCTCTTCTTCTTTCCTTTCTCTTCTTTTCTTTTATTTTTTTCCTTTCTCTCCACTCACCTCACTTTCTAGCACTTCCTTGATTCCCTCCACTCATTCTAGCACTTCCTTGATTCCCTCAACTCACCTCACTTTCTAGCACTTCCTTGGAGAAGAGAAGTGGGCATGGGACACTTGTCCACTTTCATGCACCAACCTTCACATGTGTTGGTCTCATACTACCCATATCAACCACATGTACTTTAACCAATCTCATGCTTCCATGTATTTTAAATGTCCAATCCATTTAATACACAAAATTTTCATTCTCATTTATCCTTTTATTCAATCAATCCTAACACATATCAATTCATGGTTTAATGGACCCATGCATAAATAACATATGCATTATACTTTAATTTAACATGATCCATATACAATTTATAATACACATATTTATATACATTATCAAGCATCAACTATACAAACATTAAACAATCATCAAACAAACACCAACCATATCAAGACAACACATAGAGTTTGGGCAAATTGCAATTGGGTTATGGGCTAGATGAAATAATTTTTGGGGCGTCACAAGTTGAATTTTTGGACCCCTATCCGAAATTCAAGTTATTAAGAAACACTGAAGATTTTAGTAAACTGTTCAGCCTCACCAAGGCCAAACCACGGGGTTTTTTTTTACCAGACCACTTTGAGCACGTCCCACTACCCTCCCACAAACCTTCGGAGGTGAAGGAACCCCGTTCCCATGCCCGGTTGAATTTTTGGACCCCCTTCCGAAATTCAAGTTATTAGGAAAAATCGAAGATTAAAGTAAATTGTTGGGCCTCACCGAGACCAAACCACAGGGTTTTTTTTACCGGACCCCTTTGAGTGCGTCCCACTACCCTCCTATGAGCCTCCGGAGGCGACGGAACTCCGTTCCCATGCCCGGTTGAATTTTTGGACCCATATTCAGAATTCAAGTTATTAAGAAAAATCAAAGATTTTAGTAAATTATTCAGCCTCACCGAGGCCAAACCATGGGGTTTTTTTTTTTACCGAACCACTTTGAGCATGTCCCACCACCCTCCCACGAACCTCCGAAGGCGAAGGAACCCCGTTCCTATGCCAGGTTGAATTTTTTGACCCCCATTCGAAATTTAAGTTATTAAGAAAAACCTAAAATTTTAATCGACCATCTCTTAGTCTATCATCCACCGACTCATCTTCATTGTGACATGATGATTCAATGCGACCAGTCTGCAAGTTTAGATGTGCACTAGGATCTCAATCTGTAGTAATATGCTCAACAACCAAGTAGATCTCTATGGTATTTGGAGGTAAAAATTAAGACACAACTTGCCACATGAATTGTATACTCCGATCATCCAAAATGGGTAAGGGCTTAAAGAAACATGTTCCACTCCCTAAGAAAATTGAATAGCGGTACATCATACTTAACTGCATCGATCGATGACCTATTGACAACGTCTCTCGTATGACATCCTCCAATTCGTTAAGATTTATGCCCATTTTCACTATAATATCAGTCGAAGGGCCACAACTATAATCAACAATGTTAGGTCTATATATCATTTCTCCATTCATGTCGCATATAACGGAAACGATTTTGTCATCCATAATGTGCCCTAAACAACCATAAAATATGCAATTTAGCAATAACAACAATCACAAAATTATTCACACACTAAGCCAAAGACCTGGAAGAAATTAGCAATAAGTTCTAACAAAAAGCAAAAAAAATTATAAAGAAAGATCACCTAGAAATTATCTTCAAGTGTAAGAAAATCACATAGAAATTAGCTTCAAATCCTAAAACCTAAAATGTTATCTCGTTGTGGGTGTAATTTGCATAATTTCTTCCATGGTTGTGCTGCCTTCAAGATGCTAGGATTTGATTTTTATTTTTATTTTTTATTTTAGTGTAAATGTGATTATAAGGTTGGTTGAAGTAGAGAGACCCTTGTTAATATTTTTGAAGAAAAACAATGAACTAGGGAATATTATAAATTTGGCCTAATATGAAGTTTTTCTTTCTACAAAACGTTTTCATCTGTCTATCTTTTCGTTCTCATATTTTGGTTTGTCTGCTTAGTTTATAAAACTCTACATAGCAATGCTGCAATTTTAGAAATATGTTATCAAGGTTATCAGCTTGAGAAATGAGTACTAGGGAAACTTACAAAGGAGTTGAGGAATCCTAGCAAACAAATTCAAAAGAATGAGAATAGCCCAATTGAAATCATGGCATTGTAATCAGAAATATGAAATTAAATTGTGATAAAGGATTGAAATATTTTAAATGAACAGAGGTTTAAGATTCAAGAGAAGGGATTATAAAAAAAAAAAGTGCCTTTTGAAATTTCTTTCCATTAATCCAATTGAACAAATCCTAGATATATAAGAATATGACTCCTAAACTTAAGTTCCTACCTAACATAAGAAGTTTTCTCACTTTCTAGTTTGGATCTCTTTCTCAATTTCCCGCCTACATTCTTGTTAAAGTTGAAACCCATTTCTTCAATTGCAATCTCTCTTTGTTCTCATTAAACAAGGCTTGGCAAGGAATATTATACTCTTGCATGGTTTGATTGGACTTCTTAAAACTACATATAAAAGGAAAATACTAAAGTGATTGTACATCCAAAGTGTAAATAACCTTTAAAAACTAGTGGATTGCCTCAAATCATGTACCAACACATGATTCGAGGCAATCTAACGATGTATAAAGGTGATGTATGCTTTGGGTGTCAATGTAACACTGCTCCATATAAAATTGCTCAAAAACAGTTGTCAATTAGAAACTTAAATACATAAATGCAAGTTGAATTGCATGACTAATTTGTTTAAATATTGTGGAACAAGTTGACGCACCATGGATTCTTTCTCCTCTCATCTAATTTTTTTAAATATCCATAAGATGTGTATAATTTGTTCTTGAGAATTAAAAAAAAAAAGCCTACATAAAATTTAATAAATACGTTTCCTAACATGTAGCTCAACTACCACCACCAAATACAACAACAAAGATTATATAAAGAGATATTTAAAATTAACAAAAATCTAAAAAAAAAAAAAATTACTAAAATGGTTATTTTTGTTGGCAATACTACTCTAATAATATTTTACTTTCAAGGAAAAAAATATAGCTTTCTTATCAAACCAAATACAACAACAACAAGGATTAAATCAACATCTTTAGAATCAATAAAAAAAACTTAAGAAATCAGTCAAAAACAACAACAACAACAACAATAAGCATCTCCAAAATCAATAAAACCCTAGAAAACTTAACTATTTTCAACTATAAAAGGTTATAATAGAATCAAACTAATGATATTCAATGCCAGAGAGAGAGAGAAAGGAAGATGTCGGCCAGAGAGAAAAGATTTTGGAGAGAGTCGCCGCCGCCAGTCACTGGAGAGTTCACGCACGGGAGAGTTCCTTCAATTTTTTTTTACTGCGAGAGTAAAAATCAGTTCTTCGATTTTTCTTTTTTAACTGCAAGAGTTCTTTGCGGTTTTGGTAAAAACCCTTGTGTGATAGCTTTTAAGTTTTTTTTTTTATGTTTTAAGAAGGTGCTAGCGACACCTTTTTAAAATCGCACAAGAGTTCAATGAAATTGTGTGTGCTTTAAGTTTTTTTTTTTTTTCAAGGTGCAGAATCCTGCGGCATGGGTATTTTTAATTTTTTTACCCCATGCCAGCATGGATTTTTTAATTTTTTAACCCATGCCGATGGCATGGGCTTGAGCTTGAGATTAAAAAAAAAAAACAGGATGGGCAACTTTTGGACAGCGTGGCGCCTTGCTGTCTAAAAGTTGCCTACTTATGGATATACTAGTTTTTAGTGTCTTTTTGTGGATATAAAATATATATATATATCATGCCTTCATATGGAAAAAAATCCATAATGATGGTCATTTCAGAATCCTAGTTTTATTTAAATAAAATGTAAAAAATAACAAATAAAATCGATTTTCAACTTCTCAAATAAATTTACGGTGATAGCTCACTCGATTGAGAAGCTGAGTATAAATGGGGTTGAGGTCCAAGTTTTGAGTTTGAACCTGAACATGCCTCCATTTATCTGCTCTTGTTGGAAAGGTCAGCCCAAACGCCTCTGTAATGCCCGAGTCCGTGAGGATTAGTCTTGTTCAGGGAAGGAGGATACCTTCTGGATGCTGAAAAAATTGTAATAAAAAAAAATTCTCAAATAAATTTGTCCCAAACATTTTTCTTGAGGGCAGCTATTTAGACCCCATTAATAGACTATCTTCACCTCAATTACTAATACAACCCCACCCTAACATAGATACATTATTTCTACCTTAGCCTAAAAAATAAGAAATCCCTAAACTACTCTTCCTCCCTCATTTGTACCCCACACAAACTTTTCCTCTCTTCTCCACCGTTTTTTCTTTTCCATTTCTCCTCCAAAACCCTGCCCCTAACTCCAAAACCCATCATTTTCATCTTCTTATCTTGGTTGGAAGAATATTAGAGCTAGAGAAGCATCGTTTGGACCCCATTTAAAGTGAATTGCCATTCGTTGGTCTTCGAAAGTGTAACACCCCGTAATTTTAAGTAAATACATACGTTAAAATATGCGTATATCGAGATATATAATACACATATTTTATATGTAGGAGCTCAATATACGCGTGATAATACACATATTTGATACGTATGAGCTAAATATATACGTGTATGATATACGCGTGTATGAAATACATGCTATATTTAAGGAATATGAGCAAATAAATAAAATTATTAAATAAAGAATATAAGTTTTATTAGTTGAATAGGTTGGTTAATTACATATGTGAATTGAGTTGAATTAAATTGATTAATAGGTGGGGGAGTTGCTTTATTAAGTGAGATGAGGTGTAGGATCATTTTTTTATATAAACTTATCATCTCATCTCTAATTTAATCTAAGCTCTCATCTCACTCATTTCTAATATGTATCTCACTCTCCAACGTGTAAAAGAGGAAGAAAAAAAAATAAAAGAAAGAGAGAAGAAAGAAGTTGCAGGAGAGAAAGAGAAAAAGAGGAACGAGAGAACGAAAGAAGGAAAGGAAAGAACGGAAGGGAGAAACGCGGGATTCGAGCGAAATCGGGACTCGCGGTAAGTGATTTTCACTCTATTTCTTCGTGAACTTGATATCTAAGCTAGATGTAACCTTTCTTTCGGAGTAATTTTTGCTGTAGGAGCCGTTTTACCCCAACGTAAATGAAAATTCGCTAGGAAGGTTGGAAAACACTTCCTAGGTTGTAGGAACCTTAAATATATGGTTAGATTAAATTTATGTGTTTATTTAAATTTTTATAGCCGTTGAAAGTTTGTTGGAAGTTAGAGTTTAGATTGAAAACCTTTTGAATCATTTAAAACCCAATGAAACTCCAGTTGAAGGCTATAGAATGGTAGAATGCATTGTTGCGAGTCCATCGATGCTAAGTTCATGATTTTTGGAGACCGTTTGACAATTTTAGTAAAACTTTACATGTTTCCAATGAATAGTGATGACGTGAACAGTTGCGTGAATAGTACTATGATCATATCTAGTGAATAAAATGGAATTAGAATCCAATGAAACTCCGGTTTGAGATCATAGAATCGTAGAGAATTGAATTCCGGACGTTTCGATGTTAAGATCATGATTTTTGGTAACTAAATATATGGTTTTGGTGAGTAAAATTCACTGTCGTGACCTTCGCGAACGTGTAAAACCTCAATAAAATACCTGTTGAAGGTAGTAGAATGATAGAATGAGTGTTTTTACATGTGTCAATGTGGGCAGAATAATTTTAGGAATGTTCTAGATTTTTAATAAAATTGATATATGTTTCAGTAGAAAAATAAACTGAGAATTAGTGAAAATATGAATTGGAACTCTATTTTCACCATTCTTTCTTGTGGAAATATCTAGATTGACCACAGAAACGAGCTAGTAGTTTCTTTAACTGCGTATGAGTCCTAAATGGAGTTGAAATCTAAATTCACAGAATGTGTATAATATTTTTAAGGTTGATCTTTATTATTGGTGATTTGAAGTGAGTTGAGAAATTAAATATATAAATAGATATGAATAAATGAAATTGAATTATGGAGTGGTTGTGACAGGTTAAGTTAGTTGGATTTATGGATTTAAATTGGAGCTAGATTTGAAAGCGACGGTGATGATATTTAAGTTCAAAAGTCCTGTACAGTGAGTATATTTTCTTGATTTTGGTTCTTATATGACATTTTATATATATGAAATGTTTGAATGTAAATATGTTATGCATATATTGTTGCATTGTGTTTTAATTTGCATTCATAAATGATATTTTTGGCATTTGGAGTATGCGAGACGTGCGAAGGCAGATCGCATATGTTGTCATTTCGTTAAGAATTAGACCCGAATGAGTGTTATGCGTAACCTCATTATCAGTAGGTCTGTCCTAACAAAGATTGGAGATCCTTGAATTGACTGTGAATTGGGTAATGAGAGGCTGTGGCTACCTTGTAACGACCATACAAGGGTTAGACCCGCTCTCTTGCCTTGAAGGAGGGAAATGGTAAATTTGTTTTATGAAACTGCGCATTGGTTTATTGAATGAGCATAACTATATCTTGTGTGCATGTATCTTATTTTGATGAATGTTGAATATGTGCTTTTGAAATCATTTTAAATGCCATGTTTCCCTAAATGCATAAAATTGTCATATCAAGAGATATATTCACTGAGCTGTTGATTGCTCACTCCATTTTCTCCAATATTTCAGGTATTGAGTCGAAGGGAAAAGGAAAAATCCGTGAGTGATAATCACGTGAGCCTTCGTCTGGTATGTGTATGTATGCATTGGAGGATATGGGTTATTTTTCTTTACTTTGATAAGTATAATTATCACATACTGTATCTATATTATCACATAGATGGGTTGTAAGAAAACATGGATTTTGATTTGATATTTTGGATTATACAATGCTTGTGATGATGGAATGGGATGATTGTAAGTATCTATCATGTGAGAATTTGATGTGTGAATGAATGAAATGATTATATATATCTATATTGGATTTGATTTGTGGTATATCAAGAAAAAAATGTGAATTATCCATTTTATAGGGAGGTGCTGTCAAAATTTCTGAAAATGTTGAGAATTATTGTGAATGTCCGTTGAGGTTGACAGTGTATTATATATTGTATATGGGATGTACAGTGTATAGTACACTGTGTCGGTCATGACGTCAGCCTACGTCAAGGGCGTCGTGATAGAAAGAGTTTCGACATTTGATCAATTGAATCGGTAAGAAATGCATGTTTTAATGATTTTTTTTTGTTTCTATCTATTCATGAAACGAAGCATGTATGGATGTTTTTCGATGAATTCGTCCTAGGGTCGGCCACCCAGGGTCGACCTGTACAAAGGTCTTGTTTGGTAAAGCTTTTGCTTATAGCTTTTAGCTTATGAAAAAGTGATTACTACAAAAGCGATTTTTAAAATGTTTTTTCCACCCTGTTTGTGAATTAGAGAAATAGTGATTTTGAAAATTATAAAACTGTTTGTTTAAAATTGGAACAAGTGCTTTTCTCATTAATTGACAAATTTGAGGGTACAATCGTCACTTTTTTTTTTAAGTCGTAGAAGCTGAAGTCGAGAAGCTGGTAGCAAGCAGCTTCTCCAAATTGCAGAAAATTTGCGGTTTTGAACGGTTAGTTTTTCTCCCAAACAGCTCTTTTGCGCAGATTTTGCTTCAAAATGGTTGAGAAGTTGTAGAGAAGCAGTACCAAACAAGGCCAAAGTAGGGTCGACCATACTTTGTATAAGTCGGCTTTAATTGGCCGACCCTGAAATGTTTTTTTTTTGTTTTGAAAATACTAATTAACCATTTTATTGTGTGCAACTATGTTGAGGACACGCAACACCACTTTTACTGAGCAAAGTGGGTCACAGACTCGACCTACAACATCAGAAAGAAGATGTTGGCATACGAAAACCAGTTTATCAGCCATGGCAAATGTTGCACACCGAGAAGAACAAGTAGACGAGACAAACGCACAACACATTGGCCAGGAGAGCCAATACACCAAAGAAGATGATAATGCCCCTGTCTCATTTCTGGGAAGCCCTACTGATCCCTCTGTCCTTACTAGTTTCAAGAATCATATTGTTGCAAATATATGGGTTGGCGACGTAAGTATTCATCCCTAGTGTGTAGTTAATCTGTTGTTGACAGTTATTTCTTGTTAATATTGACTATTCATATTTGTTTTGGTTTTTTATTTTGTTCACAACATGACCCCTACTTAGGTGTATAAATCATGGAGCACGGGTGGGTGATTGGGATCTCAAATGCCACCCCGAGCAAGAATGACTCCAAGAAATTATAGAGGGATCTGGGTTGAGTTCCCTAATTGGTTGCTCGTACACGCACGTCAACAAAAAACTGATTGTTGTGTTCGTGGAAAGATGACAACTAAAGATGAACACATTTCTCCTTCCTTTTGGTGAAATGACAATGACACTTGACGATATTGCGATGCTTCTCAACATTCATATCACAGGCAGAGTCGCTTAGCCATACCAATGGACAATGTCATGACCCACTCAAAGTGACGTCATGACCGACACAGAACCCCAAATATATCCACCAACAATACATTGGGATCCTGCCAGCCTCACAAAACAACCAGATAGACCAATCACAATTATTCACAATTACCAAAAACCACATCCATCCAACTATAAGATCATCAAAAGATTACAACATTTAATCAACCTCAAAAGCTTCACACAGATCTCACATATGTCTAGGTGATACATATACTGTATGAGTGTTATTTACAACATATACATCCCAAAATAACAAAAAAACAAAATTCCAAAAGAAAACGCCACCTACATCAACTAGCTCTTCACGGATTAGATTTTCCCTTTCCTTTACGATCGACACCTGAAATAAGGTGAGGGGAGAGCTTCAACTAGCTCAGTGAATATTCGATCATAAGCAAAACTACATATGCATAATAAACAAATCCATGACATGAATGAATAATCCATTTCAAATCAATAACATGGTGCACATTCACGTACTAATACATGCTCATGATAATGTCCAATGCATTTGATTTCTCATAAAAACCCATGCAACTTCCACCATCCACATAGTGAGTGTGACATGCCCCGGCCGCACCGTAAAGCCACACAGACCCCACTTTACTCATGTTTTGGAACTTTCCTCTCGCCCCAGGTTCGCGCATACCTAATGGTACTAATTCCCAAAACTCATCGCCCATATTGTCAATACTTTACTTAAGTAAAGTCCATGACTTGCCGTGATTTTTCCAAACCTTTCATGCTTACAATCCAATGCAATACATACATATATATCAAAATCATTTTCTATCTATATGCCATACATAAAATGCCAATGAAAGAATACTCATAGTTGATTGGCTAGATTAGCCAATCAAAATCCCAACCAAAATAAGCACTAGGATGCCACCATTTATCCTTCAATGAAAACAACATCCAAATCATGTAATTAGCCCCTAATTGGCACAATTAGGACACTTGGATCTTTTACGAACCCTGCATACAATTTAGGTTCATACATCCATCAATAACAGTCCATACACATGCCAAAATCCATGATTTTAGCCTCAATCATAAGCCAACATCTAGCATATGCCCCTACTTGAGGAAAATCTCTACATTAGCCAATTTGTCCAATTACACTAAACAACATGCCATACTATGGGGAAACCCAAATTAACATCATACTCTATTTAAGCATGTCATAATAACCAACATACGTCACATGCACTCCCATAGCACAACCTTAAGTCAAAAATCTAGGGCTAGGTCACCATGTATGGAACTCCATCAATTTCACCATAGAAATTGGGGGAAAAGCTTCCATTGAACTCAATTCTAAATACAAGTCTAGCCATCTCTAACCCATAATTTAGTTCAATTTTGGTCCAATTAGACAAATCTCATGTCAATTAAATCAAGTGACTTAAATTAGATCAAAAGCCCCAATTTTGGGCAAAGTCCCAAAATCATGACCTTAGCCAATTTGAACTACACATAGGGTTTCCAACTTGCATAACCACCAATTTACACCATCATTCATTTAGAATGAAACATTTATTCAACATAATTTACATGCACACAATATGGAAAACCCAAGTCCACTTTCTAGTCTTAGGTCCATTACAAACAACCCCACCAATTTCTTGCTAAAAATTGGGGATTTCACCATTAATGATTTCTAAACTACACCTAATCTCACATATATAATATGCAAGGTCAAACTCATACAAGTGTTCATCCACCACTTCATCAAATCCGAAATTTAAGTGTAGAGAACACTATGAATGTAGATTTAGGTCAAGGAAGGTTATTTTCACCATTAGCAAACTCAAATGAGTACATGCAAACCAACCCTATGTTAAAAACAATTTCAAACCGTGACCCATACCATTTCTTAGATCAAAATAGAGCTCATTACCATGATTCAAGAATAATTTGTGAAAGAGGAAGGTAAATCACACTTACCTTGGAAGAGATTGCGCAAGAATCACCTAGAATCTTGAAGTTTCTCTCATCTTCTGTTTCTCCTAGTTTTTCCCCTCTCAAGTGCTCAAAGTGTTAAATGAGAGACATATGAGGGTATACATGGTTTAATACATGAGTGGGGCCCTCATAAAAATTGCCAATTTTCTCATTTTTTCCAGCTGGAACGCATTCCAAAACACCATTCAACCACCTGGAAATGCGTTTCAGCAATGGAGAAATGCGTTTTAGGTTTCTAGATTTTTTTTTATTATTCCTCTTTTCACTATACGCTCAATACACATTAGAATTTAGCGTATAATTGGTCAACTTATATGTAAAAAATGCTCCGAAAGCGTTTCTAACATCCTCTCGCCCATTCGGGCACAAGACATGGACCTATGAAATAAAAAACCACATACATACACGTATCCGGGTACTCTATGGTCAAGATGACATTATCCTAAGGTACGGGCGTTACAAACAACAACGATGCAGTCGAATTACTAGTGCAAGGGTTGAGAGTTTCATTCGATGATAGAAGGGAAAAGGGCAATTTGTGGCTAATCACTGGTTGAAAGCCCTATTTGGTAGCCCCAAGAAAGGATGCGTCCCCTGCTCCCAGTGGAGTGCACGAAGAGGGCATTTTTATTGTTTCTGCTAGGCTACACACTGTTCTGCGACAAGACATCAACACGGGTCCTCATCGCTTATATTTAATTGCTCATGCATGTGCACATGATTCATACGTACTCATGGGGTATCGCATGTCTTGCCTATTTGTATCGTCAACTTGGATGTGCGACAAGGGCTTCGGTTTGTCAAATTGCAGGGTATCTCACCTTGCTTGAGGTATATATGCATCATTTTACACTTAATGTTTGTTCTATATCAATTGATATCAATATGTTTTGGTAAGGATTTTAATACAAAATGTGTATGATAAGGTTGGTTGGATGACCATTTTCCTTTAATTTGTCTTTGTGTCAACCCTTCATATCAAAATAATCTACCATGGACGCAATTATCTGTGGGCCCTAAAAAAAGAGATGGAATTAGCTGAGGATCATGTGATAACACTGCGTAGGGTACTCGACATATTATGCCCTCACGAGGTCAATGAAAAAGTTTAGGAATTCAATGCAATTTTAATACCATTGAATTTATAACTAGGACTTTGAGTAACATTGTGTTGTTTGGGTAATTTTTATATTGAATTTGTTCTGGTTTGTTGGGACTCATACTTTGATTTGAGAAAGACTCTGCCAATTTCGGAGGTTGTTTTCTTTTTGTTGTACAAAATGCATGGACGTTGTGGATGATAGGGTTCTTCGCCAGTTAGGCCATGTACAGACAATTCCTCCACGGCATTTTCGTCCATTACGAGCAAGTCGAGGTTTATCAACGGGCCAATACCAAGTGAAGTATTTTTATGATCAGATATGGGATGGGATAATGGTACACTTTTTGCTCGCGGACGTGGTAAGCGTCTAAGCAATACAGGGGATGCGGCTCCAGGCTACCTCGAGTAGTTTACCTCTATATCTCACCCGATCATTGAGAATCCAACACGCTAGGATCCTGTCAACCCTTAACAAGGATATATGTGTTATGATGATGCAACCCAGGTAATAAAGTTTGCATTTCTTTCTTTTTTCTTTATATCGAATTCGGTTTATCTGTCACTTACATGTAATTGTTTATTTGCATTGGGATATATATATAACAGTGGAACAGACGAGTCATGAACATCGCATTACAATGGATGCTCATGCCTAAACTAGAAGTAACAATTCGTAGCGCGAGACTCGCCATGGAGTCAGTTGTTTGTGTTTTGTCTAGGTTGAACATTTGTGATGAAGCTAGGCCTTCCTTTATGATGAAAAAAGAGCAGGGGCCATCAATCCCAAGGGGCGATGAAGCGGGTCCGTCAGTGGTTCGAGCATATTCATGCAAGCGGAAAAAATAATAGCTTCATTAGCTAATGTTTGTTTATTATTTTTTTTAGGATGTGAGTACATGTAATGCATTTGCTTGTTGATACTATTTCAAAGAAACTTGATAATCATGTATCTTGATACGATTTTGAAAATTTGGTGAATGAAATTTCCTATATTTTGATACTACTGTGTATGTATCGGTTGTTATATTTGTCCTTGAAAAGTTGTCTTTATAAGTCTATGAACATGACTATCAACATTCGGACCTTGTTTGGGCGGTGGGGAGTCGTACCCCATCCGTACCCCATATGGTGCAAACGATTGTGAAACGGTAGCCCACCGTCCAAAATAATCTGGAATGGTTGTAAACATGTCAAGATTGTCATGAAATGCATCTTAATGCAATATGGAATGTGAAAATGCAAAAAAATTGAGAATTAAGAGGGTTGGGCAGTCATCACTGACCCTTACATAGTGGGGTCGGTCCCTTCTGACTGACCAATACTTCTCTATTTGGTGGGACAGAACTGACCCTACTGTGTAAGGGTCAGCCATGAGTGGTCGACCCTCCTATATCTCGATTTTTTTTTGGCATTTCCACATTTCATGTTTCATTGGGATGCATTCCATGACAATTTTGACATGTTTACAACTATTCTGGGTTAGTTTGGACGATGGGGTATCGTTCCCACCTCTAAACTCTAATGTGAGGTACGGGTGAGAAACAATGATCTTGGAAACAGACCACCCATCCAACAACTTCGTCAATTTTTGTAGTACGCACATGTAATTGTCTTTGTTTTCAGATGCCATATACATAAATGTCACTGAAAATGTCATATATGTCGATGTGACACCAATAATCTCCAATAATGGAAATCTGAACTTGTTTATCTTGTATGTACAATCCATGAACAACACATATGGAAAGCACCTCAGAAGATCTACTGAAATAGAATGAGCCCAAAATATATCTTAAACAATATTGATGCGTTATTTGCACCTGTGCCACTCGACGTACTTCTCTTCTTCCAACTTGTGCAAAAGTTGTTGCATCTGAGATCTGCTTCCATATTCGAACAACCTATGATTTTGTCTTGCATTGTATATTGTCTTCAGCGTCAATGCATTACTGACATTTCTTTCCTTTAAAGTCATCAATATGTCTTTTGGTCGGACATTACTCTTTGACATATGTACCATGACTTCTACTTCGGCATTATTCAACCTCCTGGCTTGTGAGTCCTTCAAAGTACTTTGCAGCGGGGTGGTTATGGGTGCCACATGCAACTTTTAACGTCCACTCACTGTCCCGAGAGTTTTTGCCATTTAACAAGAAAGGGCATTCGCACTTCTTCGTGTCAGTTTGACTTATCTTTGCCTTGTTACCAACAGAAGATTGTTGAGCAGTGCATTTATGATGGTCATATCTCTCGCAAGCAAAATTGACTCGGCCTCACCTACCATTACCCATGGCATCTTAGTTTCGGATTATTATCACCAATCCATTTCTTTTACCAACATCTTAGACCCAGGGACGAGTTCCTCTTGCGTACTGAACTCCCTGTCGGAGGTGAATTGTTTTGTGTAATCAACTACCATTGCAAGACAAGGTTCTTCACCCTGAAATTATGCAAAATTTTATAATTAGACAAATAATAACCAAATAAGATCATAAATGACATCAAATAAACTTTCACGACCCACGATTAGTGACATCATGAACGGCATGGAACCCCTAGGTATACCCTCCCTCGATACTCCCGGCGTCTCGTCAGCCTAACATAAAACACAATTCCTAATAACAAAATCCCAAATAAACGTCCATCTAAATATGATCAACAACAACAAATATATTACATCACCAAAAATACCAAGTATAAAATTCTATAATTATACAAAATCGTACACATCCCATCTAAGTGTTAAGTATATACCATAGGTGTTATTTAGTACATATTTAACAAAATATAAAGAAATATTGTAATACCCAATATTTCACAAAAAAAAAAATTATTACTATTTGGGCAACGCCAGAACGTTCAGGCGCATGACAGAACGTTCAGGCGCACGTATGACAGAACGTTCAGGCGCAAGACAGAACGTTCAGGCGCAAGACAGAACGTTCAGGCGCATGCCAGAACGTTCAGTGGCTACTCAGAATGCGAAATATAACTCCTTAAGGGAGGTTACGAGTTCGATTCTGGGGGAGGCCCTGCACTATTCATGAATAGTGGGGACAAATGATTCCGTGTACAAGAGACGTCCTTGTGTGGCGATGGCTGTACCGGGAACAATATTATGGATCCATAATGGTTGGCGTTCGCCCCGAGGAGGTGCGCCCACACCTGGGTAGGGGGCACGCTGTGCAACCCAGGGTGTGACAAATATACTAACACCTACAACAAAAAAAGTACGGGAAATGCTCCGCAGTCAAGCTTTCCCCTTCCCTCCTATTAGAACCTGAAATGATAAGGATGAGGTGTAAGCTACAACAAGCTCAGTGAATGTCTTCTACAAGTGGCAATATACATGCATTTATATAAAACATGAAAAGGTCATAAAAGCTTTTGAAATAACATGATGATAAAACAAGATTACATACATGCCAATATAATGCATCATGTCATTACCCAAGACAATGCATATTATTTTTCTAAACATGTCAATGCAATCCTAAAACCTCATGAGCAACGACGATCAAAAGCTTGGGTTTGCGACCCTCAGAGCATGATCTGACCAAACAATACTCGTATCTAATAGGATTCCTGAAGTTGTGTAGCTAATAAGATCAGCTCACCAAGATACGTACCATGTCTAAGGGATCCTACCTACACAAGCTATAAAATCCTCTGCAAGGTACACAACTGAGGATACTTACGAGATTTCCCAAAGGAAACCCCAACTAGGAGACCTTACAACCCAATTGATAACCCAAACAGACTATGCTCAAATTCATTTCATGAATCAATTAAAAGCATGCATATGACATATATATATATATATATATATATATATCAATTCAAATCAATTTATGTAATACAATGCCACATATATAGAAACCACAAGTAAAGGAACACTCACAAATGATTGGCTAGGCTTAGCCAATCTAATTCAACCACAATCAGAACAAGGCACAAGGATGCCACCAAGACTTCTATGCACTTCAACTACCAATTGGCTTAATCGGGTCGCTTAGATCAATCGCAATCCTTGTATATGACATGGTTCATTCTTCATTAAAATCAGTCCAAGTGGATGACATTTAACATGATTAACCCCAATTCAATAGCCAATTAAGACCCTAAAATGATTGCACCTATGAGCTAACCCCTATAGCTCAAACAACCCATTTTATATCTAATTAAACCACATTTAATCCAAAAGAATGCAATGGGTTGATTTCCATGATCGAACCATCATAATACAATGCATTCAATCATAATTAAGGTCAATTAGATTAATCCCCATGTCAATTTCATCAATTGACTTAGTCTGGCAAATCCCCAAATTAATGGCCTAGGCCAAATTTGCACTATACCTAGGGTTTCCAGCAAGCAAGATCAATAAATTGAACCATCAATCATCCACATTAGATCAACATATATGACATGCAACTTGAATGAAAAACCCTAAGCCCGTAACCTAGGTTTAAGTCAAATACATGGCTAAACATTAATTACACTCGTAATTCAATGCATTATTCGGATGTAACAAGCTGCCAAAAGAAATATCTAATAACTAAATTAACCGTTCATATTCAAGAACATCAAGAGACAAACCTTTTGTCCAAAAATGAGATAAATCAACGGCAGATCAAAGAGATATGGTTCTTTAATTAAAACAACTCTAATTAAACTGTTTCTCCTCTCCTGCTGCAAATACTTGAACTCAGATGATTATATCTCCCAAAATACTTAGCCAGTCATCATCTTAACCGTTAATATTGCAAACACGTTCAGTTTTGAACCATCTACTGAAGTATCACATCCATCCAACGGTAGATTTAGGAGATCCAGCAGTTTGAACTAAACTGTGCGAGAAATCCAGATTTTTCGATCAGCTGTGTTTGGGAGGTTATATCTCTCAGAAGAAAACTCCAATCAAGATCTTCACCGACCAGAATAAAGAACCATAAGAGACGAACTGGCCGACAAATTTTTAGCTTGATCCAACCACAGATCTAAGAGATCAAACTCTGATCAAAACATTACTAAGACTTTCCTTCAAGCAACTTCTTCTCTCTTTTTCTTCTCTTCTTTTCTCTCAACCTTACTCTCTCAAAAAAGTCCCGCATGGAAGAAAATGAGACACATGTTACACCCACATGCACCCATTTTGCCAAGTGTTGATCATGCTCCAACACCATGCCAAGTGTTTGCTCAAGGGCTCATTTGTTAGCCACATGGCTTTTATCCAATCACAACCTCACATGTGAGTTGTTAACCAATCCACTAATTCCAACAATTTCATATTTTTTTCATTTATTTAATCAATACATGCCCATTTCAAATTATGATCCAATTGGCCCCATTATACAATTAATAACACATACATTAATATTAATATGTCACTATTAATATATTGCTTTAGTGATGTGTATTATTATCACTATCAATGTCATTAGCATATAAATGACAATATTAATAATGATAATTCTCTAAAATAGCATGTAAAGGCACTTGAACTAACATAAGTCAAGCATCAAATATGTATATGGATACTTTACAGGTCACGATGACAACATCCTAAGGTATCGGCGTTACATAAACCCAAATATATAACATAACAATTACTATATAGGGTCGGCCTTGTGTGGCCGACCTTCCTGTAAAAGGGTCGGCCTCACATGGTTTACTTGCATCATGATTTTTTATTTAAAAAAAAAAAAGCACAACAAAAACTTACTTCTCTCTGATGTTTGTCGTCACGAGAGCGTGCTTCTTTGGCCATAATGATTGAAATGTGTATTGATGGTGTTGTTTTTTGAATTCCCTAAACCTATCAAACGAAACAAAAAACGATTTACTTTGAAATCATCTAAAAAAACTTTAAACCTTATAAAAAATCCTAAGAAGACGTTGATAATGGTGTTGAAGAGAGACCAAGGTTGAAGGAGATGGACGTTGAAGAAGATCGTTGGAGAAGAAGAAGATGAACTGGGGTAGATTTAGGAGGTGGGCTTTTTTGTTGGGTTTTTTTTATTTTTTTTAAATAAGGTCATTTGGGTAATTTCATTTGAGGGTAGTTTAGGAATTAAATTATTTAAGTCAAGTGGGGTGATGATAGTCCATTAATGGGGTTCATCTAGTTGCCCTCTTTTCCATTAGTCAAATAAATTAATTTTTTAGAGTTTTTTTTTTAAATGCAGAAGGGCGAGTGGCGGGTGGTTATTATTTTTGTTTTGTGATGGAGGTAATGTGGTGATTTGTCACGTCATCTTTGATATGATTTTAGGTTTAATTTTTTAAAGCAGCTAGATGGACCCCACGTATGGACTATCTACACCCCAGTTATTATCACAACCCCACCTAAAACATATATACCATACCTACCCCAGTCAAAAATTCAAAAATTCCTAAACTGCCCTTCTCTTTACCCCTAACGTACCTTAGTCAGTTTCTTCTTTTCTCCACCAATTCTTCTCTTCCAAAACTCTTCTAAAACCCTAGCTCTTAACTTCAAAGCCTACTATTTTGATATTTTTATCTTAGTGTGAAGAATATTGGTTGTAGAGGAGCATCATTTTGACCCCATTTGGAGCAAATTACCACTCTCTGTTTTCGTGTGTTTTTTTACGATTGATCATTTGAATCGGTAAGAAATGCATGGTTTAATAGTTATTTTTGTTTCTATTCACTTTTATTCATGAAATGCAATATGTACGAGTGTTTTGTGCAAAAATAAGCAAGAACGAAGTCGTCACCTTCATTCTAGGGAAAAAATATTTCAAAAAAAATAAATAGTGATTAACCATTTTTTTGTGTACAGATATGCCGAGGACACGCATCACTACTTTTGGTGAGCAAAGTGGGTCATGCACTAGACCTACAACATTAGAGAGGAGACGCAGGTGTACGAAAACCAATTTAACGGCCATTGCAGATGTTGCACACGAAGAAGAGGAAATAGACGAAACAAGCACGCAACACACTGGCCAAGAGAGCCAGTACACTGAAAAATATGATAGTTCCCCTGTCTAATTTCCGAGAGGCCCTACCGATCCCTCTGTCCTTACTAGTTTCAAGAATCATATTGTTACAGGTATATGGGTTGGCGAAGTAAGTCTTCATCCCTAGTGTATACCAAATCTGTTGTTGACGGTCATATCTTGTTAATATTGACCATTCATATTTGTTTTGATTTTTTTTTGTTTACAGGATCGACCCCTATTTAGGTGCATAAATAATGGAGCACAGGTGGCTGAGTAGGGTCTGGAATGCCACCCCGAGCAAGAAAGACTTAAAAAAATCATAGATGGATATGGGTTGAGTCCCTTGATCGGTTGGTCGTACACGCACGCCAACAACACGCTGATTGTTGCATTTGTAGAGATATGGCAACCAGAAACGAACACATTTCACCTTTTTTTTTTAGTAAAATGACAATTACCCTCGATGATATTGCGAGACTTCTCAACATTCCTGCCACAGGCAGATCTGTCTCAGCCATACCAATGGATAACAACGATGCAGCCAAATTATTGGTGCAAGGGCTAGGAGTTTCATTCGGTGATGCGAAGGAGGAGGTCAACAAAGGGAAAGGGCAATCAATGGCTAAGCACTAGCTGAAAGCCCGATTTGGTACCCCCACACAAGCAGGCGTCCCCTACTCCCCAATGGAGTGCACAGTGAGGGCATTTCTATTATTCTTGCTAGGGTGCACACTATTCTTCGACAAGACATCAACACGGGTCCCCATCCCTTATCTTAAATTGCTCATGCACATGCACATGATTCATACATACTCATGGGGTGTCACATGTCTTGCGTATTTGTATCGTCAGCTTGGATGTGCGACGAGAGCCTCAGTTTGTCAGATTATAGGGTATCTCACCTTGCTTGAGGTCTATATGCATCATTTCACACTTAATGTCTATTCTATATCAAAGATGTTTCGATAATGATTTTAATACCAAATGTGTTTGATAGGGTTCGTTGTATGACCATTTTCCTTTAATTTGTCCTCGTGTCAACCCTTCATATCAATATAATCTGCCACGAATGCAAATGTGGGCTCCAAAAAAAGAGATGAGATTAGTTGAGGATCACGTAATAACACTAGGTAAGGCACTCGATATGTTACTCCCTCACAAGGTCAGTGACAAAGTTTAGGAATTCAATACAATTTTATTTATTGACTTTGAGTAACATTATGTTGTTGGTTTAATTATATATATTGAATTTGTTCAGGTTTGTTGGGACTCATACTTTGATTTGAGAGAGACTCGGCCAATCTCGGAGTTTGCTTTTTTTTTATGGTTGTATAAAAAACAAAGTAGTTGTCTAAATATACTGTGATAACCTATACGGTTCATCACTTGCTCGTCCCTAAATATATTGTGATATAGTATATTTTGATGATCACAAACAAAGTACTTTTCGGTGCTAACGATTGTTTATCAAGAACTTATCTCTGCACCAAAGAAAAAGCAAAAAATCAAGGAACAACTCGATCAAGGAACTAAAAGCTCATATCCAACGATCAAGTTCGTTTCAACCAAAGAACTTCAACGATCACATCATGATTCCAAGATCACTTCACTCGAACAACTCGATCAAGCTTCAAGTCTATATCTCTCAATCAATGTTCAAGTCATTCAACTCTGAAATGCTCTTATAGAAGATCTCATAATGAAAAGTTTGATTTAACGGTTATGAGAAATGAGAAATACACAAAGTATTTAAGGTATATCTTTCTCTAATCATTATTGCTCAAATTGTTTTTCAAAACCATGCATAAATCATTTACATATGTTTTCTAAATCTGCATGTTTTGATTTCATGTTTTTACGATATTTCAAATGATCTAATACTATTTATTTATTTTGAAATCTATCAAGTTTTTATTCGCATTTATCATATATTTTATCGCGATTCAAAATTATTTTCAAAAAAAAATTCAGGACGCTAATGAAATAGCAACGCTCTCCTGAACTTGATAAGTCAAGACGCTGATAGTTCATTAAGACGCTGATAACGTTCAAGGTTGAATTGAACTGATTAATCTAAACGCTTACTTGTATAGTAGTTGTCTCCTCTATTAGTCAACCTTTGAAGTTGTCAGGAAGCTGACTCGGCATCGGCTCACCGAAAGATTTCTTAAGTTCTTCAAAGAATGTTTCTTTGAGGACGCTAATGGTTATAAGTTGAATAAACTATCATGACATTTTCTGGATAGAAGCGTCCTCACCTTTGGGAATCAACTTAGTAACTTTCAAGACGCTGATTGTTCTTTATTGTATTTGGTCTTATTTAAAATGTTCTTAACTAGTAGGACGCTTACATCGTAGTAGCGCCCTCATGTTATGTTTTATGTTTTTAACTAGTAGGACGCTTACACAATGTAGCACTCTCATGTTTTGTTTATGTTTTAAAAGTAGGACGCTTACTCGGATAGTAGCGCCCTCATGCACTTAAATGTTTTAAAACATAGCAGGACGATAACTGTGCATTAGCGCCCTTAAGGTTTAAGTCGTCAAGTGTCAAATTAAGTCAGGACACTTACGAGTTCGTAGCGCCCTCACTTAAGTGTTCAGCAGGACGCTTATATGTAATGAGTGCCCTTAAGGACACAAAATGACAAAGTTGATAGTATGCGTTAGGACACTGATTACGGAATCAGGACGCTAATTCAACTACCGTCACAAGTACATTATGTCAGTTTACTTTTTCATAACAAACATTTGCACAGAGTCCTTTTAAGACTTATCAGAGACCTTCTCTGATACATGAAATAAGTTTTTCTAAAACTTTCATCTTTCATGAAATCTGAAAAGAATCAGAATGTTAGTGAAAATTGTTGTTGCCATTTTCATATAACATTCTAGCCGTTGTATATAAACCTTCATATTATTTGAACTTCAAATGTCTAACGGCTATGTCCCACTAAGTCTATAAATACCAACACTTAGGACCAAACAACTTGCCAATCATTTAGTGTTGTGTCAATACTTTTTGAAAGTTAGTCTGTGTCAAAATGAATTTTATTATCTAATCTTTCAAAGTATTTTTCACTGATACCTTTACGATTACAATAGATTTTCATATTGAGCTTCAATTATATTATATCTTTGAAAATTTGTTTTTATTGGTATTAACTCAAATTTTCAGCACTGATTCATATTTGGTATCATTCTTGTTGATGAAAGAATTTGAGAAATAGTTTAAGATATACAGTTGTACTTGATTTTATATCTTAAGTATTGTATTGAACTATATCGTTAACTACTGATCAATGAACCAGAAGTTTTCATACTTTCTATATCTATTTTGAAAACTGTTTGTGTCAATGTTTATTTGGTATATATTATTTTTGATGAAGCACTGATTTTCATATCATATCATTCATGTTTTTTAAAACTGCACTTGAGCAATATCGAACGTTGAAAGGTAAAAGACTGAAGGTGTATTTCAACTTAGCATTACCTATTTCTTATTTCATATCTTTGTAATGCCATACTGAGCTTAATTGTAAAGTGTTCTACTACGTTAGAACCAACCAACATTTTAGTGTTGTAATGCTGGTGTGTTTTTGGACTGAAACAACCAAGACAAGTGAAGGTAGTTTACTTAATGATTTCGGATTTGAAATCATGAAAAGTTTTCTCTGAGCCTGCAAAAGACAAACCGGTTCATCCTCATCCAGTAAAAGGGTAAGCGTGCCCTTAACCTGAAAAAAGATAGGGTACCTCTTAACTTGTAAAAGAGAAAAAAGGTAAATCCTCACCTGTAAGTAGGAGATAGGTTCGTCCTTAACCTGTAAAAGGATAAGTTATCTCTCAACCTGTAAAAGAGAAATCTGTTCTTCCTTATCCTACAAAAGGAAAACGGTTCTTCCTTATCCACAAAAGGAAGGTGGTTCTTCCTTATCCATTAAAAGGAATATGGGTTTTTCCTCATCCCTGAAAAAGGAATTACAGTTCGTCCATAGCCCGTAAAAGGATAAGTTTGCCTTTAACCTGTAAAAGGGTAGTTGTACTGTTTGGTTCTCACCCGTAAGAGAATCAGTTAGTGGATTGAGAAAATCCTAATCGAGAGATTAGGTAGTGGACGTAGGCTTGGCCGAACCACTATAAATCTGTGTGTCAAACTTTTGCAATTTAATATGTGTTCTAATTTGTTTCATATTCCAATACGCTTATGTAAATCACTAAGTTATTGGAAAAAAGTTTAAAATTGACCATCACACTCAATTCACCCCCCTCTTGGGTGGACCAACAATTGGTAACAGAGCAGGTTCTCTGAAATCATGGTATAACAACGTAGAGTCCAAATCCTATGGTCAATTTAGGGTTCGTCTTAGGTTTCTTATTTCTCACGCATTAGAATTAGAAACCCTAGCTATCACATCGACGATCTGCACGTTTCAAATTTCGCATTCTCTGTGCAATCATCTCGTTGACGTCAGCTCATTCCTGCACGCCACCCCTGCATTTAATGCATGACCTCCTTTAAGACCTTTTATAAAAATCTACGCTTCGTTTTCACTTGCACCATCTGCAGTGAAACACCTTGTCGTCTCGTCTTCTCAATCTCTACAATAGCTTCCGGAAACCTAGCATCCCAAAAGCGTCCACGAGATTCATCAAGTGGCTTTTCCTTGTCTTCCTCCGACGACGATTCAATTGAAGTTGTTGAAGGATGTAAGTATCCAAAAACTGTCTCCAGGCCAACTCTAGGTTTCCTTAGGGTTGAATCGCAACCTCCCATAAAGACAAAGCTAGAGCCATCCCATGCCAATCACAGAGAATCTTCGATCAAGAATCTCTTAAGCCAATCTTCCGAGTCCAACTCTGCCAATATTCAGTTGGTTGTCGAGTTGTTCTTCGAACAGGAGAAGAGATTAAGGGAACTTGATAGAGTCAACATACTTCAAACGGACATGTTGTTTACTCTTCTCAAAAAGACAGACAAATCTCAAGTTGTTCTTGAAGATGCAATCAATAGGAGTTTCGCCTATGCAATAAGCCAGATTGAAAGTCTATACATATCCACATCTCCCTATTTGTCAACATTTCCAAAAAGAAATAAATACGACTAAACATGTCAACATTTCCCAAAAAACATGCTGACATCCCCTTACATATCAACATATTCACATCCCTCTACATATAAACATTTCCAAAAATAAAACAAGTCTAAACATGTCAACATTTCCAAAAAAAGCATGTTGACATCCCCCTACATATCAACATTTCCAAAATAACTGGTCATCGTTTAAGTCAACTACTATATCTTGTCTATCACCCGCATTGCTTATCACTCTGCTACCATCAACATTGAAAACAAAATAAGGGGTTTCCCATCTATGTGCCTGCCGGAGTCGGAATTTATGTCAATCTGGCGATATGGGAGGTATCGGTGATGTAGGGGCAAACCTAACCTGTGGAAAGTACAACACTACAATCATTATTTCCATTATTCTATAATTTACATTGAAACAAAATACAAAAAATAAATAGTTTTTACCTGTACAAAGTGGTTATCATTCACGTAACCAATGTCAATCACTCGCCTTAATGGGATTGGTGGAAGTTCGGTTCTGAGGGGCAAAAATGTAAGACATTGCTGCATAGATAAAAACACCAACACGACATTGTATGTTGATGCTATCAACAACCCCATATTTGGAAAAGTCGTCTACTTCACTTGGGGTGCCACAGGGTCACTACACTGTAAATAACTCATAATCTTTTGAGCCCTCTCGATACTACTGAAAATAGTTGTGTAGTGTGCCTCAAACTTTTGTACCTCTCTCAGTAAGTCACTTATGACTTCGCTCAAATCGTTTTGTTCCCATACACATGGACTCAGCGATGACTTAGTACCCACAATGTCCATTGGCCATAACATCTCTGGCATGGGCTATGTACTGATGCCAGTGAGGAGGGAGTTGATCTAGATATCCATGAGATCCATGAGACATTTGCAAACGTGTCTTGTGGACCTTCCTTGGTTCATCATTTTTCGGTGTGGTCTTTTGCAATGATGAGATTGATGAACGAGTAGAGTACACAGACACATGCTCAAAAAATGAGAGATCTCATTTTGTAGACCGATCACTCTTCCTAGTCAGCCTCCCTTTTGTTTTGTTCTTGTCTACGAGCACAGTGAGAGAAGAGGTCGATGGAGCAACTATCTCTATGATTTTCTGAAAAATTCTAACTCATCCAGAGGCATCGGAACTATTAAATTTATCCTCAAGTTGACCCAACTCAGCCCTAAAATTGGAATCCATCTCGTTGTCCTCTATTTTCACCGAAGTAAGATCTAGTTTTTTTCAATGGGCATCCACATCAGCTAGTGGTATGGGCATGCTAGATTGCTTACACAAAGCAAGCTCGTGTGCACATGGCAATCCATGCGTTCTGCGTACCACACATCAACATAAATTTCAGTCCAACCCAACACTCTCAACACGAGCTAACTCCTCTCATATCTTGTCTAGTGCAACTCTAGAGATGAACCCACGCAAATGCATAAATGTAGAATCTTGGAAGTGATACTGAACGATATTCAAACTTTTTTCAAATGATGACTTGATCTCTGTGTGTTGCAAAACCAACATTGTATTGATTGCAATCAATGATGTCTCGAAGTTGCCTTGAGAAGACCCTAAAGTTTTCTTCAACTTGGAATGTGCACTCTCCACCCTATTGGCTGTAGTATTGCCGAGGTGCATAAATTGATCCGTCCACACCTTCACAATTTTTTCCCTATGGCGTACTGACCATGTTGTATCGATGTACGTAAGAACCTCAGGGTACTCAGCATACTCTTCAAACAATACATTATTCAGATGATTTTATTCCTCCACTGTATCAGATTCATTCCACTTCCTCATAAAAGCTTCAAAGTCCTCATTCTTTGCAAACTTACTCGTTGAGTTGGCCAACACGTTCTTGTTTATGTGCAACGTACGTAACATATTCATTGTATTAGGAAACACACATGAAACAGCATACATCAAGGCCAAGTCCCTGCCTGTCACAATTATCTTGGGAAGAGACCACCCATCCAACAACTTCCTCAATTTTTCTAGTGCCCACATGTAATTTTCTTTATTTTCATATGCCATATACACAAATGCCACTGAAAATGTCATATCCGTCGACGTGACACCAACAATTTCCAGTAATGAAAATCTATACTTGTTTGTCTTGTATGTACAGTTCATCATAAGCACATATGGGAAATACCTCAAAAGATCCACATAAACAAGATGAGCCCAAAATATATTTTGAACAACATTAATGCCTTCTTTGCACCCGTGCCACTCAACGTATTTCTTTTCCTCTAACTTGTGCAACAGTTGTTGCATTTGAGATCTGCCACCTTATTCGAACTACCTATGTTTTTGTCTGGCATTGTATATTGTCTTCAGCGTTGATGCATTACTGACACTTCTTTCCTTTAAAGTCATCAATATGTCTTTTGGTCGAACATTACTCTTTGACATTTGTACCATGATTTCTACTTCATCATTTTTCAACCTTCCGGCGCATGAGTGTCCTTCAAAGTACTTGGCAGCAGGGTGGTTATGGGTGTCACTAGCAACTTTTAACGTTCACTCACCGTCCCGAGGATTCTTGCCATTTACCAAGAAAGGGCATTCACACTTCTTCGTGCCGGTTTGATTTTTGTTTGCCTTCTTACTAACAGATTGTTGCGCAATGGATCTATGACGACCATATCTCTCACAAGTAAAATTGACTCGGGCTCGCCTACCATTACCCTCAGCATCTGAGTTTCGGATTATGATCACTCAACAATTCCTTCTACCAACCTCTTGGACCCAGAAAACAAGTTCCTCCCGTGTACTAAACTCCTTGTCAGGGGTGAACTGTTTTGTGTAATCAATGACCATTGCAAGTTCTTCACCTTGAAATTATGTAGAATTTTATAATTAGACAATAAATTAAAAAATTGTCATTGACGACATCAAATACACCCAAATGCATGCGCAAAAATTTGGATAAGTGTAATAAATGGAAGGGTCGGCAAAGTGTTACCGACCGTTGTACAGTAAGGTCGGCTTATTATGACCGACCCTCGTAGAGAAAGGTCGACCCTATGTGGCCGACTCTCCTGTGCAACGGTCGGCCTCACATGACCGACCTTCAACCCGATTTTTTTGAAAAGAAATTTGCAATTTCCATTCGCTAACAACCAAAACTTACATTTTCCTTGATGTATGTCATCACGGGAACAATCTCCTTTGGCCATGTTGATTGAAATGTGTGTTGATAGTGTTGTTTTTTGAATGATTTAACTTAGAAAATCAAACAATCATCTATTCAACAAAACATCCAAAAAAAAAACGTTCAATAGTGGCCAAAAAACCCTTGCGATAATCTACTTACCACGATTACGTCGTGTAGAGAGATGTAATGGTGTTGCTTGGGCGTTGTTGTTGGAGAGAAGAAGATTATCCGGTGGTGTTGTCGGTGGAGAGAAAGAAGAAGACGGTGGGATGAGAACAGGAGGGGCAATTTTTTTATAAGGTTAGTTTAGTAAATTTAATTAAGGGTATTTTAGGGATAAGCAAAAAAATGTGGAATGGGGTATAGATAGATTATAAGTGGGGTTTATTTAGCTGCTCTCTAATATTTTAATTGTTTTAGCACTTCTTCAATTTTTATTATTATTTTTTTTTTTTACAATCATAATTGCATAAGCTTTGCCAATAAACGAAGCCCTTATCACTAAAATAAAATTTAATTGTTGCTTTCTGCATAATGCAATGCCAGGTTGTAAATGTGACTTTTTTTTTTTAAATGGCTAGATCACAAATGATGAATACTTAAGAACACTTGTAATTGACTTCAAATTTCAAATGATTCGAGTAATTTTTCATTTTAGTATTCTTTGTTTCAATGTGTGTGTTTTTCATAGTTAAATCCATGCTTGGTTGGATCATCCTATCTCAACACATGTTTTTTTTCCACAATAACCTTATTTGGAAGCGCATTGCATTTTTACTCCAAAATGTATTTTATCAAACGCATTCACCAATCGCAAAAGCTAGGTAGGGACAGCTTCCTAAAAACGCTAAAAAATTGTATTTGAAACGCAAAAGTATGTCTCCCAAACACTCTCAAAATCAGGATTGCGAAATCTTTCTACCACAACGCGGTTTCTCCGCTCTCCCAAACAGGGCCAATAACAATTAGTTCTTATATCCAAACATTCCATGCACCTTTAATTAAAATTTGTATGAAATAAGATAAAATTTATAAACTAGCGTATTAACATCTCAACCTATAATATGACTGTTCACGTGGCCCTTGATTTCAAAGATTTCAAAGAGATAAGTTGAGCATATTAGATAGACCTGTGAACATATACATATACATTGTTGTCTGCACTAAAGGTGGTTAGGGAGTGAAGGCGTTAAGATCTAAATTGATATCTACTTTAGTTGCGCTCACTTGAAAAAAACTGTCTAATGCCCCTGCAGTGCTTGAACACAGATCAATCTTGCCCAAAGGTCATGGAAACATTATTTTAAAGACAAGATTTAAATTATTTATACTCAATTACTTACATTAAATAATAAAAAATGCAAAATAAGTACACCTATTTCATGTTGTTCCACACAAGTACACCTGTTGGGGTTGACTGGTCAAATATGGCATGCCAGAGGCAATTACGAAGACACGTGATGAGTCAAGTGAGGACCCAAACGGGGGGGGGGGGGGGGGGAATGGAAGCGGTAAGCGGGCACCCAAACGAGGGCGAGGGCAAGAACTTGCACCTATGCCAGAGGTGAATACGGAGACACAAGATAAGCCTTCTGATCATGATCGTGGTCCAGATGATGTTCATCCTCCTGTCCAACCCCCGTTGCAACAATACATTAAAACTCATTTACACCACGACAAACGACGTAAATGGCCAATATGTAGCACTGAGTGATGACACATTTTTTATATTTTGGTATAGGTTCTTTTATGATGTAATTTGATTTGCATAAAAGTATGTTATGAATAATTTTGATGTAAGATTTACCGTATGTTTTGGAATATTTTGATGTAATACATTTTTTCTTGTATTTTTGTGCTTCACATTCCTTTATTAATACAAATATATTGGTTCTTAACATTCTAAGAGTGTTTCCTAAGTTGATATAGTTCATTTTAACTAAAACTTCTGGTTGGGAGGTCAAAAATCCGCCAGGGCATTGAAGCGGGGTTCCACTGGTTCCGAGGGTCCCTAAGAGGATATTGAGACTCGCTTCAAGTGTTGGTAGGAAAAAAAAACTAGGTGGATTGGTCCCGATTATTTCAAACGTGTTTTTTAAGTTTATTTAGTTCATTTTAACTAAAAATTTCGGTTATGAGGTCAAAAATTCACGAGACATGGGAGCGGGGCTCCACAGGTTTCGGGGGTCCTTGGGAGGATATTGAGGCTCACTCCAAGTGTTGGTCGGAAAAAAAAAACCCAGTAATATAAGATTTTTTTTATTTTTTTTAAAAAAATTTATGTATAGAACAAAAAACGTCATCGATGTGGCAAAAACAAAATGCCAGCACATGTCCATGTATATAGTTACTGTCGAAAGTTCAGTATTTGTGTCATTATTTTTAATACATTGATATTAATAACAAAATTTTGATTAATTAGGTTAATCATCTTAAAAACCCAATTCTTGCAGATTCCCATCAAACTCACTACTATGCTCAATTGATTCAAATTTGATCTTTCAAAATTTCCGTCCGCCAAGCCCGTAAAGTGACATTTGGCAGATTTGTCCCACATTGACAAAAAGACGTTAAAAGCTTGAGTGAGTTCGCACGTAGCCTGCGCAGGGCTCTAATTTATTTTTATTCTTTTCTCCGTTTCAGTTTTTCTTTTTTGTTTCGTTTTTGGGTTTAGTTTTTTAGTTTTTATTTTATATTTTTCTTATGCCAACTTTTTTTTTATCTTTTTTATCTTATATTTTTGTGACTAGATTAATTTTTGTACATCAACAAATTTTTGTAAAATTAAAATTTATAAAATTAAAACAATTTAATTAATTAAAAAAATTAAAATTATCAACAATATAAATTTATAAAAGACTTTCGACAAATAAAAAAACTTGAGCTCCTTATATGTGCTTCCAAGTGATATCCAAGCTTTGAAAACAATTAAAATAAGTAATTAATAATTAATAAAAACTAAAATATAATGTTTACAAATATTAATTTAATATAAGTAAGATACCTATTAAAAAGAGTGTAAATTAACTTCTAGATTACCAATTTGGTGATATTTCTTATCATAATTGCATTTGTCTTAGATTTTGACTATATAGTAATTGAGGTATATGAGTCAAGACATTCGAGCCATTTATATATGTAAAAATAATTTTTGTATAACTAAAGTTTAAGAAAAGTGAATAGAAGTTTTTTTTTCGTTTTGTAAATCAAAGAAAAAAGAATTTTAAAACGGCGTTTAAATAGAAAAACTAAAACGGAAAACAAAAAAAAAATAGCTCCGCTAAAACGCACTCTAAAAACTTTACTATTAGTAGCAGCTTGGGCCGTACGTCAGTGATTGGTGCATGAGCCCTCCTCCAAGTGGCGTTTTGCGCTATCCCGAGGATTTTTTCCATACAAAGACATGATATTTTTTTTATATGCACAAAAAGGCATCAAAAACTATTATATCCAAAAGTTGCCCATCCCCGTTTTCTTTTTTTTTAATATCAAGCCCATGGCACCCATTGGGTAAAAAAATTTAAAAAGGGCGGCATGGATTCTTATAAAAAAAAAGGCTTAAAAAAGAAAGAATTAAAAGTGAACTGTTCGACCTCACCAAGGTCAAATTACGGGGTTTTTTTTTATCGAACCACTTTGAGAGCATCCCACTACCCTCCCACGAACCTCTTGAGGTGACGGAACCTCGTTCCCATGTCCAATTGAATTTTTGGACCCCATCCGGAATTCAAGTCATTAAGAAAAATCGAAGATTTTAGTAAACTGTTCGGCCTCACCGAGGCCAAACCACGGGGTTTTTTTTTACTGGACCACTTTGAGTGCTTCCCACTACCCTCCTACGAACCTCCGGAGGCGACGGAACCTCGTTCACATGCCCAGTTGAATTTTTGGACCCCTATCTGTAATTCAAGTTATTAAGAAAAACTTAAGATTAAAGTAAATTGTTTGGCCTCATCGAGGCTAAACCACGGGGTTTTTTTTTTTACTGAACCACTTTGAGTGCGTCCCACTATCCTCCTACGAACCTCCGGAGGCGATGAAACCTCGTTCTCATGCCCTGTTGAATTTTTGGACCCCCATCCAGAGTTCAAATCATTAAAAAAAATCAAAGATTTTAGTAAACTGTTCGGACTCACCGAGGCCAAACCACGAGGTTTTCTTTTACTGGACCACTTTGAGCGCATCCCACTACCCTCCCACAAACCTCCGGAGGCGACGTAACCCAGTTCCCATGCCCGGTTGAATTTTTGGACCCCCATCTGGAATTCAAGTCATTAAGAAAAATTGAAGATTTTAGTAAATTGTTCGGCCTCACCGAGGTCAAACCAGGGTTTTTTTTTTTACCGAACCACTTTGAGCGCGTCTCAATACCCTCCAACAAACCCCCAGAGACGACGGAACCCCGTTCCCATGCTCGGTTGAATTTTTGGTCCCCCATCCGAAATTCAAGTTATTAAAAAAAATAAAAAATTAAAGTAAATTGTTTGGCCTCAACGAGGCCAAACCACATGATTTTTTTTTACCAGACCACTTTGAGCACGTCTCACTACCCTCCCGCGAACCTCCAGAGGCGACGGAACCCAGTTCCCATGCCCGGTTGAATTTTTGGACCCCCATTCGGAGTTCAAGTCAATAAAAAAACCCAAGATTTTAGTAAATTATTTGGCCTCACTGAGGCCAAACCACGGGGTTTTCTTTTACCGGACAACTTTAAACGCGTCCCACTTCCCTCCCACGAACCTCCGGAGGCAACGAAACCCTGTTCTCATGCTCGGTTGAATTTTTGGACCCCCATCCGAAGTTCAAGTCATTAAGAAAAATCGAAGATTTTAGTAAATTATTCGACTTCATCGGGATCCGCACCACTTACAATAAGAAAACCAATATTGTAAGTTTATGGAGTAGCATATCTACTTTACAATCTTGTTGATATTCAATATTAATAATAAAAAATTCACATTGCATACTCATATTTGGATATGAAGGATCAAAACTCCAATGATCGAATGGATGAAAATTAGACGGACCAGGATCCATATCTGTTGTAATCAACAAACAAATGAATACACTTGAGAGTTACTCAACAAGAAAATTGTTTCATACATAACAACTAGTACTCATTCTCTTCATAATAAATGTTATAGTTACGAGAATGACAATATATGGCCATAAAGAATGTAAACTACATTGTAACATATATTCACTGCAAAGAAGCCATTAGAAATTGATAATATAACACATGATAACTAGTACTCATTTTTTTCATAATAAATGTTATAGTTACAAGAATGACAATGCATACCCAAATATTGTCATATGTTGACAATACTATAATACATGCCCACAAGGGAAAAAAACAAAAACAAAATAGTAGATTGGCTTGTCAACAATCATCACATGCTTTGGGTTCGAGGAAGACTGTCCTCATCGCATGGTTTGACATTTTCTCCTATTTTGTCCACGTTGATGACAATGTCCACAATGAAGCTTCTCGGATGTTTATCGCCAATCCGTCTCATTTCTAATACGCTTTGAAACTGGACGTCCTTTCTTACGTTTCATGAGACCAGGTGGTTGTAGTGGAAAAAGATATCTCATTGATGGCCAATAATCTTCATGTGGGATGGCTCTAAAAGGTTTGAAGTAGCATAATATAAAAGAATCCCAACGATAGGATTCCTCCACAAAGCTCCAATGATTAATTCTGGCAAAGGCACACACAGTAATGACATGTGAGGAAGGAATGCCAAAGCTTCGCCATTTCTGACAACTGCAAGTTCTATAAGATAGGTTCACAACTTGCCTATGGTTGCCCATATCCATATGAAACCCACTATGACCAGTCATCACCTCAAACTCTCCTTGCACCCTGTCAATAAGTGTTACTTGATGAGCCTTTGACTTTTGTTGCCTTCGTTGAAGCAATTTTATTGCATAGGGAGTATACTCTTCACCATTCTTCACGGCTTCCTCATACTTTTTTTGCCTTGTTTCAAATTACTTAATACATTGATAGAAAGTAATTTGAACCAGAACACATATTGGCAACATCCTAGCACCTTTGAGTACACCATTGAAACACTCTGCAATTGATGTAAACAAAAAAAGATATTTATTTTTTTATATCTAAGCAAGTAATACATAGAGGTCAAAATAGCATATAAATTCAAAATTCCATACCTATGAGGTTTGTAGTCATCCAACTATATCGATAGCCCTTATCATATGCCTGCGTCCATTTCTTCTTATCAATCTTAGAAAGCCATCTATGAGCTTCAGGATTCAACATTTTAATATGATGTAGATATGCAGCCAACTTGCGTGGTTGGTGTTGTTGGCCTGCTAGTTTTGCTAAGTCTTTTAAGTCCTTGTTCTTGAACTTTTCATTCAAATTGCTACCCACATGACGTATACAAAACCTATGGTGCCCAAGAGCCTCGCACCAACCGTTGGAAGGCTTATCCATTGCACTGATTATTCTCTTGTGTCGATCTGATATCACACAAATGCCTTTTTTATCAATTACACGACTTTGCAAATTTTTCATAAACCAACCCCATGAATCTGTTGATTCATTTCCAACAACAGCAAATGCAAGTGGGTAAACATGTCCATTACTATCAACTGATGTTGCGATCAGGAGTTTAGCCTGATACTTTCCATACAAATGAGTGCCATCAATTTGAATGATGGGTCTACAATATTTGAAACCTTCAATGCAAGGTCCAGAAAAACCGCTTGAACTCGATTAATCCCGGTTCTAGTGAACATTCCTCCAATTCTACTTGTGTCCCCGGATTTGTTTCTAAAAGCACATCTTTCTACTTTCAAAGCATCTGATATGATGTTTCCCAATCATCAAAAATCTTCACGAAAGCTTTTCTCTTAGCCTGTCATACCATTTTGTAGTGAACGTCATAGCCAAACTTATCCCTCACCGTCAGGTGCAAAGTAGCTACAGAAATGGTTGACTCCCGATGAACCAAATTAAAGACCTCTGCACATATCAAGTTAGAATCGAGTTGGGAATGATCTTGTGATAACCCTTCATAAACACATGTGTGAGTTGGATGGTACTTAGTAACATCAAAAAGACCATGCGACTTGCGTTTGTATGCACGCAATATCCATTTGCAACCATCGCTACCTTGCTTGCAATGCAAAGCCCAAGGTTTCTTATCAAAGTCAATAACTACAAAATCTTGGTGGTGTTCAATACAATATCGTTTCACTGTGTTTTGTAAGTCAACTTTACTGTTAAACCTCAGTCTTTTATACAACTCACCATTGTATCTTCGACAGGCACCACTTTGCAACAAATGCTCATCAACTGTTATGTTAACTGCATCAAAATCTATATCGTAGTACATTGGAGTTGGCATTTCATACTCTGGCAGGGTTTCTCCCTCTCGTCTTGGTTCTGTTAAAGGTGTATCATCATTAATTATTTCATTAAATGAACCAGGTGGATCATACGAAGGATCGTGTGCATCCAACGCTAGGTCACTTCCAGTGGCATCATCCCCTTCGTTCTTATCTTCGTTACTAGGTTCATCGATATCATTGTCATTTGCAGGATCAAATAGTTGAGATTGCGTGACCACTTCGGGCAAAGTGCCATCGCGAACTAATTCATCCCTTGCGTTACCATCTCTTAGTCTATCATCCATTGCCTCATCTTCATTGTGACATGATGATTCAATGCGACCTGTTTGCAAGTTTAGATGTGCACTGAAATCTCGATCCGCAGTAATATGCTCAACAACCAAGTAGATCTCTATGGTATTTGGAGGTGGAAATTGAGACACAACTTGCCATGTGAATTGTATACTCCGATCATCCAAAATAGGTAAGGGCTTAAAGAAACATGTTCCACTCCCTTAAAAAATTGGATAGTGGTACATCATACTTAACCGCATTGATCGATGACCTATTGACAGTGTCACTCGTATGACATCTTCCAATTCGTTAAGATTTATGCCCATTTTCACTATAATATCAGTCGAAGGGCCACAACTATAATCAACACCGTTAGGTCCACATGTCATTTCTCCATTCATGTAACATATAACGAAAACGAATTTGTCATCCATAATGTGCCCTAAACAATCATAAAATATGCAATTTAGCAATAACAACAATCACAAAATTATTCACACGCACACATAAGCCAAAGACTTGGAAAAAATTAACAATAAGTTATAACAAAAAGCAAAAAAAAGTATAAAGAAAGATCACCTAAAAATTAGCCTAATATGAAGTTTCTCATTCTACTAAACTTTTCTATAAAAGAATATGTTATCAAGGTTATCAGGTCGAGAAACGAGTACTAGGGAAACTTACAAAAGAGTTGAGGAATCCTAGCAAAGAGATTCAAAATAATGAGAATAGCCCAATTGAAACCATGACATTGGAATCAGAAATATGAAATTAAATTGTGATAAATGATTGAAATATTTTAAATAAACAAAGATTTAAGATTCAAGAGAAGGGATGATAAAAAAATGCCTTTTGAAATTTCTTACCATTGATCCAATTGAACAAATCCTACATATATAAGAATATGACTCCTAAACTTAAGTTCCTACCTAACATAAGAAGTTTTCTCACTTTCTAGTTTGGATCTCTTTCACAATTTCCCGCCCACATTCTTGTTAAAGTTGAAACTCATTTCTTCAATTGCAATCTCTCTCTGTTCTCATTAAACAAGGCTTGACAATGAATATTATACTTTTGCATGGTTTGATTGGACTTCTTAAAACTACAAATAAAAGGAAAATACTATAGTGACTGTATATCCAAAGTGTACACAACCTTTAAACATTATTGGATTGCCTCAAATCCAACACATGATTCGAGGCAATTCGACGATGTATAAAGGTGATGTATGCTCTGGGTGTCAATGTAACACTGATCCATATAAAATTTCTCAAAAACTAGTTATCAATTAGAAACTTAAATAAATAAATGCAAGTAGAATTGCATGACTAATTTGTTTAAATATTATGGAACAAGTTAACGCACCATGAATTCTTTCTCCTCTCATCTAATTTTTTTAAAATATCCATAAGATGTGTATAATTTTTTAAAATATCCTGAGTTGTTTGCTTGAGACCGTGATATATTGAGGTAATTATAGGAATTAATCTATTCAATTAACCTTGCATATCTCATAAGTAGCTAATTAATTCTCATATTAGAAAGGATTGAAAAGCCAAAAAAGTGAAGGGGCCTTAAAAGAGGATGGACTTGATCTAGCCAAGCTCCTAGCAAACTAGTAAATACATTTTGATGGTTTCTAAATAATAAGGAGGGGTCTCTACTATACCATACCATCTTTTAGTTTTCCTATCTAACTAAATTTTGGCCAAGGGAATAGATAATTGACAACCCAATAATGTGAAGACCTTATATTAATAAAATCGTTTTTGTAGCATTCGTGCCTTTAGGTGACGTCATTTTGACCCATAGTGTACCCGTAGAGTACACGTATATGTATTCATATACGTATGTGTATATGTATTTTGATGCTCGAGTGTCTTTGCATGATTTTAGGTCATAAAGAGTGCGCATGAAGTTTCGGTACCATCGGAGACCCGTTCGACATCAAAACATGTCGAAAACGGTGTTTTGGATCCAGTGGAGCTCTCTCCATTGAGGAAGAGATTTCTGTCACAAATTACATCAATGGTTTGATCTCATAGATCTGTGGTCCGATTGAGCTGAAATTTTGTTAGCTCATTATTATATGATATATCTTCATCATGAACGGTGAAGATCTTGATAAGAGTTACCTACTATGAGTTATAAGACCCAAACACTCTTTCATAGGTTTTCAGATTTTCATACGCAGTTTTGATCAAATAGTTAGTTATCGTAATCCCACCATTGGATTGAGTTGAAAGTTTACAAGAATGTTGGTAACTGACTCATGCAACTTTTGTACGGTTAAGATGTTAAATTTGTGGGTATTTTGCAAGAAATGGACTATCTAAGTGCAAGTATTGCAACAACAAACTATTTTTTTATAGTTTTTGGGCAACTTTTAGTTGTGGACCCAAACTTATCTATTTAAGCAACCAAAACGTAATTTTAGAATCATTTGCTCATTTCTCAGCCAGAAAAGAGAGAAAGAAGCTGGAGAAGAGAGAAAGGAGCTAAAGAGGAGAAGAGGAGAAAAGGAGAGGAAACCTAGGGTTGGTGGATTTTGCTCAAAATCCCTAACATGTGTTTTCCTCGTTGTTCTTCCTTCAATCTCTTTGGTTCATGCATGCTAGTGTTGTTTTAATGCATGCATTGTATGAAACCCAGATTTGAAGGGGCCAGTGGAAATCAAATGTTGTTCAAATGCTTTGCATGCTTGATATGTGTGTTTAGAGTGTGTTGGGAACCCTCTAAAGGCAAAAACCCTAATTTCTAGCAAGAAATTGGTAGGGTTTAGTACAAATGACCTAGTCTTGGTTCATTGACCTAGACTTTGACTTAAGCTTTGCATGCCATCTATGATGGACTTATCAGTATTAGGGATTGATTCATGTATTTAGCTTGAGATTTTAATGGTGAAATCATATGGTTTTGTGTAAATGGTCATTGTTTGGTTCATGGCCTTAGGCTTTTCCAAAAGTCATGCATGTCAACTATGTTGTTCTAGGTGGCATTGTGGATGATTCCATGGTGCAAGATCAGTAAAATTAATGGCTGAACATGGTGGCCTAGTGTAAAATTGGCAATATGGCCTATGTATGAAAATTTCCAGATTTGGGGCTTTTGATGCTCTTGATATAAAATCTGGAAAATTATGCAATGTAGGTCTAATTGGACATGATTAGGGTTGTTTGATGATTGAATTCAGTAGGTTCTCATAATGGACACCCTAAGGTTGATTAATTTTGATCTAGGCTAAGTATTTTGTATTTTTCATGTACTTTGGCAATTTTGCATGTAATTTGGAGATTTTGCCCAAATTGGGACTTTTCACCCAAAGCAAGTCAATTTATGAAATTGACTTGGGGATTGTTTAATTGGACCCAAATGGAGTAGAATCATGGGTTTAAAATGTTAGAACCTATGTTAAATTGATATGACTCAGTTTAATTGAGTCTAAATGATTAAGTTGAGCAATATGGAAATTGGCTCAAGGGGGTAATCAATTTAGAATTTAATTGACTTTAGATTGGGTTTGAACATGAGGTTTTGACACACTTTATGACTGATTTTCAGTTGTGTGAACCATGTTATTTCCAGGTCTTGTGATTGATCTTGAGCCCGTTTAGTCAATTGGAGAGTGTTGGTGATTGGATTGGCTAGACTTAGCCAATCAAGGGTGACTGTTCTTTTACTTTTGGATTATTTATATGTGGCATTGTAGTATAGAAATGTTTTAAATGCTTATGGATGATGGTATGCATGTTTTAATATTCCATGAAATATATTTGAGCATAATTGTCACACCCCAGTACACAGCACACCGCAGTGTCTAGTACCCCTGGGATGTGATGGGTACGCATACCCCAAATGGCTCAGTGGTTACTCAAGTTGCGAATTCTAACTCCTTAAGGGAGGTTGCAAGTTCGAACTTGGGGGAGGCCCTTTACTATTTATGAGGGAATAGTAGGGACAAATAATCGTTTCGATGTAGACCAGCTGCGGTTGGGTTGCTACATGGCGATATGACAATATTATGTGGTACTATGGCTGGGGTATGCGTACCCATCACATCCCGGGGGTACTAGACACTGCGGTGTGCTGTGTACTGGGGTGTGACAAAAAGGCCTTATGTAAGTCACGCCTGGAATGCACCGCAGCACATTCTACCCAGACGCGGGCGTACTCCCACCGCGATTGGCTCAGTGGTTACTCAGATTGCGAAATCAAACTTTATGAGGTTGTGAGTTCGAATCTGGGGGAGGCCCTGTACTATTCATGAGTGAATAGTATGGACAAATGATCCCGGGGGTACTAGACGCTGCGGTGTGCTGTGTACTGGGATGTGACAATATTATGGATCCATAATGGCTGGCGTTCGCTCCCGCTGCGGTGGAAGTGCGCCCGCGTCTGGGTAGAATGTGCTGCGGTGCATTCCAGGCGTGACAAAAAGGCCTTAGTGAATAGTAGTAAATAGTAAATAGTGAAGTGAATAGTGAATAGTGAAGTAAATAGTGAATAATAAATAGTAAAATGAATAGTGAATAGTGAATAGTGAATAGTATTGTGAACAGTGATTTGAAATCGTAGATTCGTAGAGAACAAACTTCCGGACGTTTCGATACTAAGATCGTGATTTGTGGATAATTTGATATTTTTCGTAGCTACCGATATGATAAATGATGATTCTCATGATAATCTATGATTAATTTCAGTGTTTAAAATGAGAGCTTAAGGACATGGATAAACGCTCTTGAGGAAGCCCTATTGTTGCTCGATTTTAGCAGTTGAATTAGAAAACCCGTGTAACCACTGTGAGTATAGTTTTCTTGATTTGGTTCTTGTATGGCATTGTAAGCATATAAACTGTTTGATTGTACTCATGTGATATTATATATAAGGCATTGAGTTGTATGGATCATGCAAACTGATTTTAGCATTGGAGTTTGTAATGATGAGGCTTTGCGATTCCTCATTGTCATTTCGTTAGGTCTGTCCTAACAAGGGTTGCGATCCTTGAAATGACTGTTAATTGGGTAATGAGATGTTGTGGCTACCTTGTAACGGCTATACAAGGGTTAGACCCGCTCTCGTGCCTTGCGGAGGAGGGAAATTGTGCATGGTGTTATTGAATTGGGTCATGAGAAGTTGTGTCTACCTTGTACGACCATACAAGGGTTAGACCCGCTCTCTTGCCTTGCGGAGGAGGGAGATTGTGCATTATGTTATTAAAAATCATGAAATTTATGATGTTGACATGTACAATATATTCATTGAATGATGCATGTGTTGAATTGATTTTAAATGTCATATTTCTATAAATGTATATAATTGTCATCTCAAGAACTATATTCACTGAGCTGTTGATTGCTCACCCCATTTACTCCAACATTTCAGGTATTAATTCAAAGGGAAAAGGAAAACTTCGTGAGTGATTATCACGTGAACCTTCGTCTAGTACGTGTACGTATGCTTGGAGGCAATAGATTATATTCTTGTTATTTTGATATGTATAATTATCACATACTATAAATATACTATCACCTAGATGGGTTGTGTGGTAATCTTATATAATGCTTGGAATGATGTCATGTATGAATTTCATTTGTGGAATGAATGGAATGATTATGGAGAGCTGTATTTGATTTGATGTGTGGTATATAGAAAAAAAAAATTCTGTAAGTTTGGGATGGATTGTGAGAGTACGTGAAGACTGACAGTGTATTGTATACTGTATACAGGTATGTGCAGTGTATAGTACATTGTGCCGGTCATAATGTCAGCCTACGTCAGGGACGTCGTGACAATAATTCATTGGGATGCAATTTGAGTTGAGGCTCCTAGTTGGAATTTCTTCTTTTTGGGAATTCTCGTAAGTCTAGCGACGATCCCAGTTGTGTACCAGGCAAAGGGTTTTATGGCTTGTGTATGGGTAGGTTAGTTTAGGCTAATCTTACGTGCTGCACAACCCCAGAAATCCTATTAGGATACGAGTATTGAGTGTGTGTTCAGGTACTGTGTGTAGCGCACCAGCCTTGAACCCCCGTACTCAAGAGGTGTTAGGATTGCATGAGCATGACTACAAATGTTATGCATTGTCTTATGTATGATTTGATCCATTATGTAGCATGTATGTAATCTATTTCGTCATCATGATATTTCAATGATTTATGATCTTACCATATTTTATAAATGCACGTATATGCTACTTGTAAATAACATTCACTGAGCTGGCTGTACACCTCACCATCTTCTTTCAGGATCTGATAGAAAATGAAAAGGGAATGTTTGACTGCGGAGCGTCCCTTGTTTTTGTTTCATGTAGGTGTTGTACATTTGGTTTTGTATTTTGATAATTATGTACGTGATAACACCTAATAATTGTATATTTAACACATAGTTGGGATGTGTTGGATTTTGTATCATTTTGAAGACTTTGAAATTTTATATTTGGTAATTTGGAGAAGTAATATTTTATTTCATTATGATCATGCTAGTTGGTTGTTAAGGATGTACTTTTATTTCTTTTTGAGGATTCGTATATGTATTTTAGGTTGACGGGACGTCGGGTGCACTGACGGAGGGTATACTCGAAGGTTTCCGTGCCGGTCATAACGTCACGTATAGTGGGTCGTGACATTTTTTATCAAATATTCTAATATTTATCAGGCATCACCACCTTCATGGAAAATAATTCATCCTAATGAAAATATATCTATATACTAGACTTGCATGAACTCTTTTCTATCAAAATGGTTATTTTTGCCGGCAATACTACTCTAATAATATTCTACTTTCAAGAAAAAATATATAACTTCCTTATCAAACCAAACACAACAAATGAGATTAAATCAACATCTTTATAATCAATAAAAATTTTAAGAAATCAGTCAAAAACAATAACAATAACAATAATAAGCATCTCCAAAATCAATAAAAACCCTAGAAAACTAAATTATTTTCAACTATAAAAGGTTAGAATAGAATCAAACTAACAATATTGAATGCCAGAGAGAGAGAGAAAGAAAGATGTCAGAGAGTGAAGATTCTAGAGAAGAGGTTCTTCGTTGTTTTTTTTTTCATTGCGGCGTCTCTGGTTTTTACTGCGAGAGTTCCGGTGTTGGTAAAAATTGCACAAGGGTTTTTGGTAAAAACCAACGATATTGAATGCCAGAGAGAAAGAAAAAGAAAGATGCCGGGGAGAGCAGTCGTCGTCGGTCATCGGAGAACGTACGAAAGAGGTTCTTCGTCGGTTTTTTTTCACTGCAGCGTCTTTGATTTTTACTGCGAGAGTTTCGGTGTTGGTAAAAATCGCACAAAATTTAAAACCCTTGTGTTTTTATATTTTTCTTTTACTATTTTTCTAGGTACTGCCTCTTTTTTTCCCCACACTGAGAGAAAGCCTTTTAAATTTTTAACTCGGTATGGCCATGAGAATAAAAAAATCAGGGCTGGCTGGTAAGAATTATGAGGAAACCATGTCGACATGGGTTAAATTTTTTTTTTTAACCCATGCCTCTCATTGATTGGGCAAGCTTTTGATATGATTACCCTTTAAAAATAAAATAATCTCACAAATGTCATCTAAACAAAAATATTGACCCATTTGCCCTACTTTACTGTTCATAGTACAGTCAACGCGTCAAATAAGTGCCACGTGGACGCGGAGCTGACATTTTTTACAAGGAAGACGTCTTTTCAAAAGACGCCTTCCTTTCATAATATATATTTTTTTAAGTGAATTGAAGGCGTCTTTTCAAAAGACGCATTCCCTTCATAATTTTTTTTTTATGTAAGCTTAATTTCCATCTTGGTTTCTCTCATTTTTCTCTTTCTTTTGTGTTCATAAGCTGGTTTTATTATACTTTGTTTATTTTCTTTTCTGTTATATTCTCTTTTATTCTTTTGGTTTTTTCTTTGTTTTGGGGGTGTCTGTAGATCCTACTCAGATCTTGTGGACCTTTGATCTAGCTGAAAAATTTGTTCTTGACTCCTCCTTCAGTGGAAGTTACAAGCTTGTGGGACTCTGGAATTCATTGCCGATCTTTGATTTTGGATGTTTTTCTGCATATGGGTTTCTGATACTGAAATAAAGGCAGGATTTTTTTGTTAATCTTATCTTTTCTTTATCTGGGTTTTGGAGTAAGTGTGTAAAGAAGAGAGAGAAGGGTTTTTTTGTTGTATTGAGTAGATTGTGACTAGGATTCTTTATCTGATCTGAGATCTGAAATGGGTTTTCTATCTGGATTTCTTCACAGAAGTTGGAGATGAGGAGAACATTTGTGGTGATTTGGAGAAGAGAAGAGGATCATCTAAGTGGGTTGATTCTTTCATGGAGGAGCTGGGAAGAAACTTCAAGAACACACTAGATTAGGCTAAAAAAAAAAAAATTATGAAAGGAAAAAAATATTACGAAGGGAAGGCGTCTTTTCAAAAGACGCCTTCCCTCCATTTAAAAAAAAATATTATGAAGGGAAGTCGTCTTTTCAAAAGACGTCTTCCTTGTAAAAAATGCCACTTCCGTGCCTACGTGCGTTTGTTTGGCACGCTGACTGTGCTATGAACAGTAAAGTACGGCAAATGAGTCAATATTTTTGTTTAGATGACATTTATAAAATTATTTTATTTTTAAAGGATAATCATGTCAAAAGTCTTTGAATGGGCGGTATGGCGTGAGAATAATAAAAAAAATGGGGCTGGCAACTTTTGGATATAGTAGGTTTTGATGCTTTTTGTGAATATAAAAAAAATATCATGCCTTTTTATGAAAAAAATCCTTATTCCGAAAAACCCTAATTAAACCTTAATTGGCGGGAACTCTTTCTTCTTCTCCTTGTGCCATTTCCCAAGAATCGAACACTGGTGTCAGATTGCAAGTTCACCGCATCAACCAGCGAGACTCATCTGGGAACGGCGGGAACTCTTTCATCTTCTCTGTGTTTCGAATTCAGCAACAAGTTCATTTGTGTCGAACGCGGGAATCAATATTATTCTTTGTAGAAGCAAGTGATTAGTTTCAGAAGTGTGTTCCGTTTTGCACGTTTCGTTTTTTTTTTTTTGTTGGGTTCTGCAGGATCTTTGGATATGGCAATCGTTCAAGATCAACTGCAGTTCACAAAGGAACCTTACATCGAGGATGTTGGTCCGCGTAAGATGTGAGTTTTACACCACTGTTTTTCGGTTTGTTGTTCGATTCATTAATTTTGTTTAATTCGAATGCAGTCTCTTTTATGCTGTTAGGTTCACTAAGACATTGGTGTCTTGTATTGTTGTCTCATTGGCAGTAAAAGCATTAAATTTTCGATGTTTTCCGGAGATGAAATAAGGAAAGCGGCCGAGGTTCAAGTATGGCGTAATGGGTACTATGATTCCACTAGAAAGCCAATTGAAAATGCTCTGCTTGATCCTCACATGGTACGGTTTTTCTCTGTTTTATATTGTTCATTGCATCAATTGATTTGTTGTTTGTGGTCTATAATTTTTTGTTTGACAAATCTCACTTTGTTAAGAAATTTAATTTGGTATCAATTCTATGGGTAAACATTTTAGTCTACTTGATCAATGGAAAACACGATTACTTATAACTTACAAATCCATCTCCATCGAATTTGAATATTTGGATTGGACAGGTTCACTCTTCTTCTTCTTTTTTGGGGTTGTCTTATTATCTTTTGATGGATGTGATTGGAATAATGATGTAGTGAAAAAAAGAAATATTTGGCTAATCATAGTTTGGATTAGTTAGATATAATAGTTATGCTCCAAGGAGTCATAATTTGGATTGGTTAGATATGATAGTCATGCTCTAGGGCCAAAAATATTGAATAGAAACGTAAGTTAAAGCTGGAAGTAGGTTCTAAGGGTTTGTGTCTGGCATCATTCTTGACAAAATTTATTACAGCTATGGAGGGAGATTATTGTATGGAACTTTATTAATGGTTGAGCGTTCTCCAAAAGCTTGGTTGAGGCGGTGCATGCCTAAGTAGATATGAACTCATTTGGGGATCGAGTTGTTTACTGGAAGATACAGTCCACTAGAAGCTCCTCCTCTCATCTGAAAAGAGCCTGCCTTAGACAAGGAATGGAAGGAATTTTGAACACCCCTTTAACACTTGTTCTGTACACCGATCATAAGATGCAGGGATATTTGACATCTCTTTTCTTTTTCTTTAAACTTGTATACGTGGTAGTAAGGAAGTTTTAACCACATGCTTATGGATGGGAACTTAGGATATGAAAATCTAACACTACAAAGGATTTCCTAGTTGTACACTTTACTATCAGGATTTGATCATATATTTTTGCGTTGTACTTTCCCTATTAGCACTTGGAAAGCTTGGGAAGATTTCTCAAAAGGTACATTTGAGGAACGAACCTCCCACCAAGATGTATTTCTCCATAATCAGGTTAGAGTCAATTTTGCAAGGATTGATGAACTTTGAAGGTTCGTTTCTCTAGCTGTGAATCTATGATTTGGTCCATTTGGTTAGAAAGGAACAAGAGAAACTTTGAGAATGTAGAGAAGGATGTATGGCTGTTCTATTAATTAAATGTGGTAAGTTGGGCAGTTAGGTATCATTGAGCCAATTATTAGAAAGTTTAATAGGATATAGTCAACTGTCAACTAATAGAACTTTGGATGATAATGATATGGATAACAAATTGTTGGTTTTTGCTGGAAGTCATTTGATGTCAATTATTATTACCATTGTGGGTATCATGGTTGGAACAATTTGGAAGCCCGCATTTCATACTGATATCATGTGTGGAGAACGATGTTAACTGTTAAGTGTTTTTTTTTTTTTTTTGAATATAAAATTTTATTGATGTTAGAGAGGGAAGCTAGAAGTTTAGCAATACTATATTCCTTGATGAAGCCCACATTTGATACTGACATAATGTGCGGAGAACAAGTGTTCTTTTTTTTTGAATTTAAAAAATTTATTGACGTTAGAGAGGGAAGCTAGAATTTCAGCAATACTAGAATCCTAGATTTAGCTGTGTTGACTAGAGTTTTAGCCAAACTTTTCCATTCTTCCTTTCTAAAAAGCAAAGCTTTAGTCCATTTGTGATTATGCTTTGCCAGATGGCTTGACATTATATTGTTTGAAAGATCTCTCACTACAGAGCACCTTATGTTGATGATGAGCTACAACCCTAAAACATCACAAGACATATTTAAGCCTATTTAAGAAACTAGAAATTGTATATTAAGGATATAAGGGAGCTGAAGCTTTGGGAGGATAAGAGTTCTCCTGAAGCTATACTCAATGACCAAATAAAAGGTTATCCCACCCCTGTGACCGTTTGGTTAGGCTATACCCTTTGAGGATTATTTTCTACCACCCAAATGATGCTAAAAGTGGGAATTGCACAAAAAATGTGATGACAGTGTTAAATTCCTCTTTAAAGATCAGGTTGTTCCTGCCCTTCCATATGCTTTATAGAACCATGAAAAGGATAACTTTGCAATAGTTTCTGAGAGGAGGGGGAATATTGCCGTCTTGAGGATAAGGAAAAATGTTCTGTATTGCTGGCCTCGCTAAAGGGGAGAGACTAATAGTCATTCCATTTCTCCCGTATTTTGCTTGCAAATGTTTTGTGGAGAAAAATATGGTTGGCTGTGTTTCCATCTTGTTTGCATAAAACGCAATAGTTGCAAGAAACACATTGGTCTGGTAGTTAGTATTAATTTTCCTTTGCAGATGTTTTGTAGTGTTCAAGGCAATTAAATGACCCAAAATCCTGACTTTAAATGTCATATGAACTTCATATAAAGGAGTGCACTGAAGGGTGGCTTCCTTGGAGTATGGCCAAGAGATATCCTACTTTATCAATTTCACTATCGGTAAGGTTCCTATTAAAGTAAAGGATCCAAGACGAGCAACCACCTACCACCTACAACTTGACTAGAGGACACAACAAAGGAAGTGGGATGATAGATGATACAAAGATGGAGACATGGAGGCAAATCTGGGAACCCCGCCCCATGTGTCTTCCTATAAACAAATTCTCTCCCCATTTCCTAATATGAAAACACAAGGAAAATGTTTGCTCATAGAGAAAACAAACTTCCAAGGGCTCCTATAAATTGATCTAGTTAAAAACTTGCTTTGAAACCCACGCTTGCTCTTGATGACCTTTGCCTACAAAAAGTATTGTTCCATAGGAATTAGGAAACCTCTACAGCCACTTCCCTAATAAAGCTTTGTTTCTCGTACTGCTAGGTCCCTTTTCTCCATTCTACATATCACTTCATCCCAAGCGAATAATTAATTGCTTTTCCCTTCCTCCTCCCCATTTCATTGAAAGTTTCTCAATTTTGTTCAGTAAGATTAGTGACCCTAATTGGAGCGTAGAACATGGACAAAAACTATGCTAGAAAAGAGCCCAAAACTGATCTTAGTGAGGCCTTCTCCTTTTGATAATAAGTTGCTCTTCCACCCTTACAACCTACCAGAGATCTTAGCAAACATTGGATCTCATAACTCAACTTTCAAAGGGTTACTTCCAGACAATATGCGTAGATACTTCAAGGGAATAGAACATGCAAAACAATGAATCTGACGTGCCTTAAGTTTCAAAACATCCCTTTTCGTATTGATACCCTCAAGATGACATTTTGCTATGTTGATTTTCAACCCCGATAACCAACATAAACTGGAAGTATCTTATTTTTTTTTTTTTTTATCTTGGCTAGAGGGAAAAGTTCAAATACTTGAACTTGAAAAGGTAGACCTACGAAGTGGTATATTTCCTATGTAGACCTAATTTAGTTTGGTGTATGTAATAATTGTAATCAAAGGTTGTAGGGGTTTATTTGGTAAGTTGTATTATAATGAATTCTTATATATACAAATCGAGGGTTGCACTTTATCCTTTTTTTTGCGTAGTTTGTCTTCTTACCCATCAGTTTTCTATTGCTATATGTTTCTCTTAGGAAATCCTTTGAACTATTGGGAAAGAAAAGATTCACTATATTTGAGTTAGATAAGTTTTGTTTGAAGAGATTTCTTGGAATGTCTAGGAGATGGTGAGAACATCACCCAACAAGGCAAATCCTTTAAAATTTGTGTCTTTAATACTTTATTATTTTCATTGATTGTTGGCAATTGACATGTTTCCTTGTCATTTCTTTATTACGAATACTTTAACCTTTCATTATCTTGTTTTGGGATTGTAGGGTCCCGCAAATAAGAGTGGAACCTGTGCAACATGCCACGGGAACTTTACAGCATGTCCAGGGCATTTTGGATATCTGAATCTTGTCCTCCCTGTTTTCAATGTTGGATACTTCAGTTCTATTATAGACGTTTTGAAGAGCATTTGCAAGGTAATATCTTAACTTCAGTTCTATTTTATAATCAATATTTAACTTATACTTGTATTAGAAATGGTTAAGCTGCAGTTACTGCAGGAAATGTCTATTAAGTGATCTTCACTCATTTTCTATCTACAATAACTTCTTTGTAATTTTGACTATCAATTATTGGTATTTCATGATAGTCCTGTGCTCGAATACTTCTTTCTGAAAAAGATCGCAGAGACTACTTAAAGAAAATGAGAAATCCAAAATTGGAAGCACTGCAGAAGAGTGCATTAGCTAAGCAAATTGTGAAGAAGTGCAAACCTACTTGTTACCGATGTGGATATGTGAACGGTTCGAGCTCTATCATTTACTTCTGGTTTATATTCTTAAACATGGCTTTGATATTCAAGAATGTTGATGTTTGCTATGTTTTTTTGTTCATGAGCGTGGTCTCTTATTCTTAATTTTCAACTTAATGCTAGATTTTAATTAGAAATTGTTGTTGTAAATTGTATTTTTATTCTTAAGAACATAGCTTGTATTCATATGAATTTGCTTAGACGCATAGATGGAACTCATAGAAGATGTGCGTTTGTTAGTTGGTTGAGAGTAGATGTTCATTACTTGGGATAGGGGCAAAATTCTTTCTTTCCCTTTACTGCTTTTAAGCTTTGCAGAAGCAGCTGGTGGTCTCCTTCTCTAATTCCTCTAATGAGGTCAAAGGAGGTAATTAAGATGAAAAAGATTGGTCCTTCAACCTTTGTATCATTTCTCCAACAAATTCTTTTTTCCCTTTCTAATTGATATCCCAAGCATTCCTGTTTTTTATTTGAGTTTATTCATTTGGAAAGCTCATGTAAATCCAAAGTACGGATTTTAGGGTGGCTAGTGGCCCATGAGAAGATCAACATGACGCACATGATTCAAAGGAGGAATCATTTGGAAAGCTCATGCACTATCCAAAGTAAGGATTTTAGGGTGGCTAGTGGCCCATGAGAAGATCAGCACGATGCAGGTGATTCAAAGGAGGAATGCTTCCAAGGCTCTCCTCTTACTACTGCATCCTTTGTAAGAGAGATGGAATCAATTGATCGCCTTCTTTTACAGTGAGTTTGCCGTTAGCATATGGGACAAGTGGATCAAGCACATAGGTTGGACCTTTAGAAGGCCAAATAGTTGCGAGTCTTTGGTTTCTTTCGCTCTCTCTTTTTTTTTTTGGTTTGTTGTTTCTTGGACTCTCTCAACATTTCTCATCATGTTAAGACTTAAGAACATGCGGAGGGTGGCTTATTGGTTTTAGGGAAATAGAGTACCTAGAGATAAAATATGATGGATTTTAAGGAAAAAAGAGTACAAATAGGTACATCGAATTGATAAAGCATATGTATGATAGAGGCTAGAGCAATAATCATAGTAAAAACAACAGTAAAAGAAATTAGTGAGTTTCTAATTATAGGAGTTTTACCCTATTGATAATTGATGAACTGACTAAACAAATGCAAGAAAATATTCTAGGGTATTTGGTGTTTACACATGACATATTGGTAATTGATGAAACTAAGGCTGCATTTGGTATCGAATTTAAATCTTGTTTTTGTATTTAGAAAAAAAAAAGCTACAAAAAAGTGGCAAAAAACTTGTTTGGTTTGACAAGATTTAAAAACAATTTTTCAGATCAGGTCTAAAAAAGACCCCTTTTTAGAAAACATGGAAAAGTCATTTTCTGTGTTTTTCAATCCTCCTTTTTTATTTTATTTTTCAGATTTTAAGGGATCTTTTTAAGTTAGAAATGAAACTTATCATATGAGTTTCCATTGTTTTCATCTCTTAAAAACAATTTTAAATACAATATCAAACATATTCTCATAAACTACAAATCAACTTAAAAATGTGATTAGATTCCACTTTTTAAGAAACTTTTTTCTTTTTAAAATGCAAAACAAACACAATCTAAAGTAGCCGTACGTGAATCTAGAAGGTTTAAGATTATTTAGACATTAATTGAATTTTTAATAGAAGTAGAAATACAAATGGAGAGATAGTGGAGTTGGAAAACCAAGTAATACCTAGGAGTGAAAACTTTAAGTATTTGTGCTCAATCATTCATCAAGAGGGAGATATAGGAGATGACATGAATCACAGAATTAAACAAAGTGGGTTTAGTGGAGGATTAGGAGTGATTAAAGTTGAAAGAAAATTTTTATAGATTGCTATTAGACTAGCATGCTTTATAGAGCGAGATGTTGGTGAATAAAGAACAAGGAGTTAACAAAAATTTTAAGATGAATATAGGGCAAAAGTAAAAACATTGAAAGAAAAAATTAGAAAAAAGAATTTTTTTGTGAAATAGTAGGGGTAGCTCCTAATTGGAGATAAAATAAGAAAGAATTGATTTAAGTTGGTTTGGACGCATACAACAATATTAATAGATGTGGCAGTTAGGAATAATGACCTATTTACAATTAGCAATAGTGAAAAGGCAAAAGAAGGTTTATATAACGTGGGTAAAGATAATTAATAAAGATGTGAGATTTCGTGGAGTGAAGAGAAGAAGAAAAGAGAGAATCCTTTGTTTCTCCTTTTTTATTATTATTATCATAAAGATACATACATCCTAATGAATATATATAACCTAAAGAGAACCTCTAAGATCCTATAAAATAGGATCTGGACCACAAGACTAGGAATAACAAATCAATCAGAATATATTCAGATCCTATAAAATAGGATCTGGACCACAAGACTAGGAATAACAAATCAACAGAATATATTAAAACAGGCAAGTAAATAAATACTAATTAATAAGGAAAAACTGAGCTAATAATCCGGAATTCCACACTCCCCCTCGAGCTAGGTTGTATATATCATACATGCCTAGCTTGCACCTCAAGTCTTCAAAGTTAACTCTTGGAAGTGGCTTGGTGAAGATATCCGCTGTCTGTTGATGGGTTGGAGTGTACACGAGTTGCACTACTTCACTTTCAATCTTCTCGGAGATGAAATGCCGATCAATTTCAATATGTTTGGTGCGGTCATGATGAACGGGGTTCTTTGCTATGCTAATTGCTGCCTGATTGTCACAGCGCATAGTAATTGACCCATGACACTTCACTCCGATTTCTCCAAGGAGCTTCCTCACCCAGATTCCTTCACAAATGCCCAATGCTAAGGCTCTGAACTCGGCTTCTGCGCTGCTCCTCGACACAACAGACTGTTTCTTACTCCTCCATGTAACCAAATTACCCCAAACATACGTGCAATAGCCTGATGTTGACCGCCTATCCACCAGATCTCCTGCCCAGTCTGCATCTGAAAACACTTCTATGCCCCGATTGTCACTCTTCTAGAACAGACGACCTTTGCCCGGTGTCATCTTCAAATACCTTAAGATACGATAGACTCTCCATATTTTCTTCAGTTGGGCAGTTCATGAACTTGCTGGCTGAGTTGACCGCAAAGCTGATATCCGGTCGGGTGTGAGAAAGGTATATAAGGCGTCCCACAAGGCGCTGATATCTACCTTTATCTGCTGGAACACTTGTCAAATCCACCCCAATTTTCTTATTCGAGTCCATGGGGGTAACGGCTGGCTTACACCCTAGCATCCCGGTTTCTTCCAACAAGTCTAGAGTGTACTTCCTTTGTGATAGACATATTCCACGCTTAGACCTTGCTACTTCCACACCAAGGAAATACTTTGGCTTACCCAAGTCTTTAATCTCAAACACATCGGATAGGAGTTGTTTCAACTTTGCTAACTCTTCTGCATAATCTCCGGTAAGAATGATGTCATCCACATAGACGATTAAGATAGCCACTTTGTTATTGGGTGACTTCTTTACAAAGAGATTATGATCCGCTTGACATTGTGTGAAACCCTGACCTTGAACAGTCTTGGTAAATTTGTCGAACCACGCTCTTGGAGATTGTTTAAGACCATAGAGGGATTTTTGAAGCTTACACACTTTGTTGATGGTGCAGCTGGTTTCAAAACCAGGAGGTATCTCCATATAGACCTCTTCATCTAGGAATCCGTTAAGAAAAGCATTCTTAACGTCGAGTTGCACGAGGGGCCAGTCTAGGTTAACCGCGAGAGAGAACAACGCTCTAATGGTGTTAAGTTTAGCAACTGGGGCAAAGGTTTCTTCATAGTCGATGCCGTAGGACTGAGTGAAGCCTTTGGCAACGAGACGAGCCTTCAATCGATCAATACTGCCATCCGGTTTATGTTTCACATTGAAGATCCACTTGCAGCCCACTGTTTTCTTTCCCTTTGGCAGATCTGTGATGACCCATGTATCATTCTTTTCCAATGCTTCAATCTCGGCATTCACAGCTTGTTTCCAGCCCAGATGCTTGAATGCTTCATGGATGGAGTTTGGAATTTGTACAGAGTTCATAGTCGAGATAAAAGCTTGATAAGAAGTAGACAATCCTCCATATGATACAAACCGTTGGATAGGGTGATTTGTACAGGACCGAACTCCTTTCCTCAAGGCAATGGGAGTGATAGGAGGAGGGGCCTCAGGTTCAGGAGTGACTAGAGTATCCGTAATCGAGGGAAACTCGTTAGGATAAGGAACCGGATCAGAATCTGGAGCAGTGCTGGCTTGAGGTGTGTGTTCCGGTCGGTTACGCCTAGAGTAGACTTGAATTGTTGGAGGTGTAGGAATTTGAGAGTTGGCACACGGTGATGAAGTTTGTGGGGTTGGCACGGAAACAGGGGCAGATTCATCTAACGAGCTGGACTCATCAGTTTGTACAATGTCCCAAAGATGAGATTCCACGAATGTCTCCCCCTGAAGCTCGGATTTGGGAGAATAGTAAGGCTGATCTTCGAAAAAAGTTACATCCATGGAGTGATAAAACCGTTTAGTGATAGGAGAATAGCATTTATATCCCTTTTTGTTCGATGAATACCCAAGGAAGATGCACTTAAGGGACCGAGGATCTAATTTGCTACGGAACTGTTGGTGAATGTGCACAAACACCGAGCAACCGAAGATCCTTGAAGGGAGGCTCGTAAAGAGGAATCGAATGTGAGGGAATATATCTAATAGAGACTTGAGTGGGCTTTGAAAGTGGAGGACTCTAGAAGGCATACGATTGATTAAATATGCTGCGGTAAGAACGACTTCACCCCAAAAACATTTAGGAACGGATCTTGAAAACATGATACAACGAGCGACTTCTAACAAATGCCTATTTTTTCTCTCGGCCACCCCATTTTGTTGTGGGGTGTCAACACACGAACTGATGTGAACTATGCCACGCTCTAGGAGATGAGACCCAAGAGTGGTTTTGAAATATTCTTTGGCATTATCCGTCTTAAATACACGAACTTTGGTTTGGAATTGGGTTTGTACCATAGAATAAAAATTTTGAAAGATGGAAGCCACTTCAGATTTTTCTTTCATGAGATATATCCAAGTAAGACGAGTGTGATCGTCAACAAAGGACACAAACCACCGAGCATGTGTTATATTACTAACCCTTGACGGTCCCCATACATCACTATGAATCATGGTAAATGGTTGAGATGGTTTGTAAGGAACACTCGGATATATTGCACGAGTATGCTTGGCAAGTTGACAAATTTCGCATTGAAAATATTTCGAACTTTTATTAATGAATAATTGAGGAAACAATTTTTCAAGGTACAGGAAGTTTGGATGACCTAAACGATAGTGCCACAACATTACTTCACTATCTTTATTGACACTCGACCTACAACTTGAAAGACGAAAATTGGAATTGAAACTTGGCTGACTTTTGGCGGACACATAACTAGTGGAAGATGATGGAGTGTTGTTGAAGAGGTGGAGACCGAAACACATCTCAACACTGCCAATCGTCCTCCCCGATTCCAAATCCTGAAATTCACACAGGTTTGGAAAAAATTTAGTCACACACTTTAGATCTCGAGCCAATTGGCTAATAGAAATCAAATTGCAGTCTAAGTTGGGGACATGAAGAACTGCAGTAAGGACAATGTCCTTAGTGAGTCTAACTGAACCTGTTCCTACTATTTTGGAGGCAGTTCTGTCTGCAATGCGAACCTTTGACAATTCGGTGCTAGGCCTATAGTCAGTGAGAAGAGAGGCATTACCAGTCATACGATCAGAAGCTCCTGAGTCAACAATCCAGGGCTCAGAGATGCTTTTAGAGGCAGCAAACACGGTAGGATTTGTATCCTTTTGAACAGTGAGACTGGTGCTTCGGGTAAGGGTTTCGGATTGAGCACTATACCGAGCAAACAATTTCTGCAGGGCATCGATCTGAGCTGTGCTAAAGGGGCTTGAGTCAAGTGAGCTACTCTGTTCGGCGGTTGTAGCTGAGTTGGCCCGATGGTCTCGATCAGTCGGTCCCCGCTTTGGCTTCCAATCGGCTGGTTTCCCGTGGATTTTCCAGCATGTTTGTCTGAGATGTCCCGGTTTCCTGCAATGATCACACCATGGACGAGATTGCCGCTCGCGATTATCAATACTTGATTGCGGTAGTCCTCGTGACACTAGGGCTGAGCCTTCAATCGCAAAATCTGTTGACGAGGCTCCTAACATCACTTTCCTTCGGCTGTCTTCCCGACGCACCTCAGAAAACACTTCGCGAATACTTGGAACAGGCCATATTCCCAACACTCTAGACTTGACCTGATCAAGTTCTTTGTTCAGTCCGAGAAGAAACTTGAACGTGCACTTCTGCTCCACAATTTTCTTGTAAGAGTTGGCATCATCTGCACACTTCCACGTATGTACCTCGAACATGTCAAGTTGTTGCCAGTATCGAGAGAGAGTGTTGAAGTACTGAGTTACGCTTTGATCTCCCTGTCTTAGGTCATGAAGGGTGGCTTCAATTCCGAAGATCTCAGCTGCATTCTCTGTGCTAGAATACGTTTCTCTCGCCGCATCCCATATTTCCTTCGCCGTAGTAAATAAGAGAAAATTTGCTCCGATTTCGTTTTGCATCGAGTTGATAAGCCATGACATCACCATGTGATTCTCAGCCTTCAAAGTCTTGTACGCAGGATCTTCTTTCTCTGGAATTTTCACATCGCCGGTGAGATAGTCATCTTTCCCTTTTCCACAAACGAACATCATGACGGACTGTGACCACTGGAGATAGTTGTGCCCATTCAGTTTGTGGCTGGTGATGAGAGGGGCAACGGATTCACTTCCTCCGATGGTAGAGTTACTCGAATTAGGATGAGAAGAATGGGACGTCGTGTTCCCATATTTTGTCATGATTGATTCAGAGTTTGTACTATGCTCTGATACCATGTGAGATTTCGTGGAGTGAAGAGAAGAAGAAAAGAGAGAATCCTTTGTTTCTCCTTTTTTATTATTATTATCATAAAGATACATACATCCTAATGAATATATATAACCTAAAGAGAACCTCTAAGATCCTATAAAATAGGATCTGGACCACAAGACTAGGAATAACAAATCAACAGAATATATTAAAACAGACAAGTAAATAAATACTAATTAATAAGGAAAAACTGAGCTAATAATCCGGAATTCCACAAAAGATATAACTACTTTTAATGTAACTGTTTATTTAACCTTTGATAGGGCGCAATGGAGGAAGTAAATTCATGTTGCTGGAAAAAAAGCTTTGTTGAATTATTTTGAGCATGGAGGATGATGCTTATGGTGCATTTAGTAAGCATGTAATAAATGGATCTTTGAGGATCTTCATATTGATGTGGGCATAGTTCGGGAGTGCTCTCATTTTTAGGCTTCCTCTTGGATACCTTGTAGCAAGCTTTCCGAAGGTTGCTTATAGTTTGTTTAAGTGAATGAGGGGTTGGAGAAATCTATTGTAGTTTGCTTGAAGATGCCTTAGGAGAACATTTTCTCTCCTTAAAGGCTTTCCATGTTTTTGTTTGCAATTAACGAAAATTCTCACCTTCTTCTCAAAAGAAAAAAGAAGAAGATGTGCATTATAGGCTTTCCATAAATTCTATTTTTTTGGAGGTTTTTATTGCTCACACTTCACTGTAGCTAGTAGCAACAGGAAAAGAGTACGTGGCCATTCAACGTTCCATGTCTTAATTTAAGCATGCCTGGATTAAGGCATGGGTCAAAAATTCTGTGACCACTTTAAATTTGAAATTTTTTGGTTCTGGCTTGGATATCTATTCTTGGACCTCTACTAGACAGTTACAACTTTTAGGTCGAGTGGTAATCTATCATAATATCAAGCTTAAGTTTGGGAGAGGTCTTGGGTTTGTGTCTCTTATTTAGCTGTTTGGTATTTGTATTATTATTATTTTTTTTATTTTTAATTTTCTGTCATTCCACTTGCCGGGCAGCTGGATGGTGCTGTATGTGATATTATGAAGTTTTGGGGTTGGCTTGATCTCTCTTGGTTGGCCTCTATTTGATAGCTATAATTTAGGTACAGTGGTAATCTAATAGCAATTTGTGGTTTTTTTTTTTTTTTTTAAAAAACAAAATTATTTTTAATTTTAGAAAAAATTGAAGAATTTGACACAACTTGGGCATCCATATATTGCTCAAGACATCGTTTAACAAGTATAATTATATACATAAAACATATCAAGTTAAAAAAAATATAATAGTTGGAGTATAATTTGTAATCTCATGTAATCTCAATAATACTGACTCATATTGCCTATGTACTAGAATCTTTATGCCTATTTTTTCTTCTTCTTTCTAAAAAAGTTTGTAGTTTAACCAACTTCAGAAAATAAGTCCATAAGTACAAGCATGACAAAGGAGAGTTACTTAGTTTGGAGACTCCGCTAAATTGCAGCAACCTCTTAAAGTCGGTTAGGAATTATTCATTCTTAGACTGACAAAAGCAAATAATTAATGCTAATGTTATCATTGCGCATGTCCAATTCCTTTTAAAAGCCTTATTGGCAGTGATGTTGATAGGTTTGCTGAGAAGTTGGATTGTTTCCTTCTTGAGAGTCTTGTTGTTATTTGGTTGTTTGGTTATAGTGGTTTGGTTGATTTGTAGTCTCTATTGCTTTGTTAAATGTTGAGTCTATTCATAATTTTCCTTTTACGCCATTGGGTACAATAATGGTGGTTGCTGCAATGTCACTATGATTTTGGATTAAGTAACTTTTTTTTCCATTTAAGTTTACACTTATGGTCAAGGATTATATGTTTTCATCATTGTACTGCAGGGATGGTGAAAAAGGCAAAGTCTGTGCTGGGTATTGTTCATGATCGTTCAAAAATTGTTGATGGGACTTTAGAGGAATGCAAATTAGCAATTGCTCACAAAAGGGATTCCAGGGCATCTGTCCAAGTTGCTAATGTTCTTAACCCTGTCAGAGTACTTGCTCTTTTTAAGAGAATGCTGGATGAGGTACGTCCCATTGACTTCTTTTGATACTTGAGGCTTAAAGAATGTAAATGATGAACTATATGAGATTTAAATGGGACTCATTGACATGACATTGGACAAATACTCATTTTCCCTGTACAATCTTCTCTAGATAATAGCCCTTTTTTCTTTGTGCTACAGGATTGTGAATTGCTTTACCTTTATGATAGGCCTGAGAAGCTCATTATAACGGACATTGCTGTGCCACCTATACCAATCCGTCCGTCTGTTTTTACCGATGGCGGAGCAAGAAGGTTGTGTGAAACTTTATGCAACTTCATGTTTACTTTTGTTTATTATTTTTCTTTAAATTTTTAGAATTCTTTATTGTCATTGTTAAGAAATTCACTTTATTAATGCTATCTTTAGCTAGATGACACATGACAAAACTTCTGGGTCCTTTTCTTGCAGCAATGAGAATGACATCACAGCGAGATTATCTACAATAATGAGAGCAAATTCTAGCCTTAGACAAGAATTGGAGTGCACTGGTTCCATGTCCAAATGTTTGGTACCTTTGACTAGCATATTCCTCTATCTCTTTCGTAGAATTTTTTCTTTTTTCATTCTTTCATGTTGCAAACTTCTGATCATGCTAACCTATATTTGTCGTTTTGATTATTCCACGTACTTTGCATTTGTCCATTTTGCCCGAATGATTTATTTTATAGACCCTTTTTCATTTTCTTCTTTTCATTTCTTTCTCTGCTTTGGCTATTTGACCTCAGGGCTTCTTCCTTATGTAGGTGTCCTAGTCCTCACAGAGTACTAGTTCAGTTTGCATGTGGTCTATTCATTGCTTCTATTCAACTAAAAGTCCTATTTAAGGAACATGTTCTTCAAGGTCTCTATTTGAGGAACATGTTCTTTCCACCTTTCCAATACTTTAAGAATATGCCATAATATGCCCTTAGTACATAATAAATTAAGCCTGATCAAAAGCACAACCATACCCTTCTTTTTGGAAAACTGGTGAGCCCCCAAAAGGGATAAGAAGTATATCCAAATCATCGAAGCTATCTTGCATTGGATGATAAATGACTGAATTATCCCTCTTACTCGTAGAATGTGATATGTTGATTGCCAATTTATCATATCATTTCATTTAAGGGGATAAACTGTATAGAGAACTTTCTTTTTCCATTGTTCTGGCTAGGGAGTCTCCAAATCATTTTGAACTCCAATGAATGTGGAAAATGATGATGGATCATATTTTAGTCAACTTTTTTTTTAGTTGGAATAATCACATTAAAATTGCCCTCACGTGGTTTAAGTTGCTTTCATCTGTTTGATAATGATTGCTATAAATGTGTAGCTTTTTAGGACCACCAACCTTTCTAGAATCATAGAATAACTTCAAACTGGGGAAGTGTGATTCTCTTCTCTGCATTTGGGTTATCCTCCAAGTACTAGTCAATAATAAAATTGATAGATTAACAGCTTTAATTTTGATGCATCCTCTATACTTGTAGAACTTTGTGCGCGTCCCTTGCAGCCTTTTATTTTTCACCATATTGTGGGTTACCTTTGTCTGACTTGGTCTGTGGTTGTATATACTTTTTTTTTTTGACAAGAAACAAAAAATGTGTATTGAATTAAGTTAGTGCGATGTACATCAAGGATTTACATAAGGACGAATTGTCTTTGACTATAGATCAAAACTATCCAAAATGGGGTTCCAACCCCTCAACCATTCCCCAAAAGAAAATCCTCTCGCTAGCTTACTAGCACTAACCCAAAGTAACGCCAAGGAAAAAGAGTTTTCCCAAACTTCCACCATCTCATTTTCTCGTTCTCAAAAATTTCGAGTATTCCTCTCCTTCCAAACTGACTAAACAACTGCAAATACTACCACCCGCCAATAATCCCCCAGCTGCCTCGGGATTAGACTATCATTTGGAAAGGCCCACAAATTGGGTTCATTTAAATGCCCTGGAAATTTTGCTAAAGTGTTGAAATATAATTTTCAATTTCTTTTTAAAAGTAAGTATGTCGAGTACTGGAGATAAAACTCGAGTTTACAAATTGTTCTCACATATGGAACAATGAGATCTTTTTATACTTTGGACATAAAATCCTCATCAATATATTAGATTCACAGCTTTGTCTGACTTTTCATAGTCATAGAGTCATAGTCATTATCAAAACCCAGAAAAAACCATGACTTTGAGCCCCCATTTTTAGAGTATGAAATACCTGTATATTGATGATGTTAGTTGTAGCTTGATATGCATTGTTGGGCCTCCACCTATTAGCTATGCCTTTTTGGTTAGGTGGTTTCTAACATGGTATCAAAGCGTTAGTTTTATTAGAGGTCTTGGGTTCATGTCTTGTTGTTTGCATTTGCATGTTCTTCATTTGCATTATTTGTATTTGGGTTAGGTGAGGGGGAGTGTTAGTTGTAGCTTGATGTGCATTATTGGGCCTTCACCTGTTAGCCATAGGTTTTGGGTTAAGTGGCTTTTAATAGATTAGATGAAGAAACTTAATCATATTTGGAATAATAAAATTGATCGAGATATATATAAATCACAAGAGAGGGCTGGGGCTTGCTGGGGCTTGGTGCATTGGTAAGGTTTCTCCATTGTGAGTTGAAAACTGGTTTGACTTAGGGAATGATGATTGTTTATAAAATGAAGGTAAGGATCTGTACATTGACCTTTCATTGGATCTTGCAATGGTTTTTTTTCATGAAATATATATATATATATATATATATATATATATATATATATATATATATATATATATATATATGTGCGTGTGTGCGTGCGCGCGCACTTGTGTATGTGCTTGCATGCATGCATGCATGCATGTATGTATGTATGTATGTATGTATGTATGTATGTATGTATGTATGTATGTATGTATGTATGTTGAAGCTACAAGGTTTGACACAAGTTGCTACAAGGGCACTTGATTAGACAGTCCTTGAAATCTCTTTAATAAAATCAACCTTGGAAATTCTTCAATCAGGTTGAAATTCTCACAATCTACCATTCAGCTCCTTTTTGTTTGATTTGAATTTTCTTCTTGAGATCGATCCTCCTGTTTGTTTGCTTGATCCCTTGATTCTTGTAATTTTTATAATTGACTCTACATTCAAGCTGTATTAATGGTAGCTGAGAAGTCTCTAAAGATTTCCACCTATGGTTTTACCAAATGGTGACTTAGTTTGAGTGTTGGACCAATTAGCTCCACAGCATGTGACACTTCTATAAAATATTATTATCTATGTGTAAGTTATTTTATTCCTAGGAATCTGCCTTAATTTTCTTTTCCATTTGTATATTTTATCCACAACTTGAAAATATTGAAAATATTGCCATCTATTCTTAGTGCTATGGATTTAATCTTCGTCAGAAGTATATCCTGTATTTATTAAGCATTTGTTGACTCTCCAAATTTCTGCATCATCAGAAGTTCAGAACTGTATTGCTTCTGAGTTCTGACAGCGGGAATCGCATGCTCATTAGTTTGCTGGATCAGTAGGACTTGAGACATGGGCTGTGAAAACCTCTCCTCTCTTGTTTCATGCCTTTGATAAATTTTGATAGTGCCTTGAAGGAGAACTTACATTGAGGATTTTCTCAGGAAGATTGGGATCTGCTTCAAGTTGAAGTTGCACAGTATATTAACAGTGATGTACGTGGTATTCCATTGAGCATGCAGTCATCCACTCCTTATCGTGGCTTTATTCAGCGCCTCAAAGGAAAGCAGGGCCGTTTTCGTGGTAATTTATCTGGGAAGCGTGTGGAATATACTGGCAGAACTGTCATTTCTCCTGATCCTAATCTCAAAATTACTGAGGTCAACTGGCATTGAATATGTTTTCTTGTCTACTTCCTTTGTCTGCTATTGACTGAATGGATTTGGATGGTGGTTTTAGGTGGCAATTCCCATATTAATGGCTCTGGTTTTAACATATCCTGAACGTGTTTCCCATCACAATATAGAGAAGTTGAGGCAATGTGTTCGCAATGGTCCTCAAAAGTACCCAGGGGCAAATTTTATTAGATACCCTGATGATTCATTGATGTAAGTGCTGTTTCCTTTTTGTTATCCTTTTTTTAAAAAAATAAAAATCTGATGCTAATTCATTTTAATGTTGTGATAGTGAAATTTCCCTGTACCATTCTGCAGGCATCTAAGGTATTCTTCTAGGAAGCGTGCTGCTGACGAACTAAAATATGGATATGTGGTAGAACGCCATTTGGAAGATGGAGATGTCGTACTTTTCAATCGACAACCAAGCTTGCATCGGATGTCCATCATGTCTCATAGGGTAACAAAGTTGGTCTAATGCTTACATGCTAGATTATTTTAAAATTATCAAATGATCAGGATCCTTATTATGCAATAGAAAAATGTTTTGGCTGGAAGCTGTCCTGATGTGGCTCTGTACCTCTGACTGTTATAGGGGCTGACAATCTAGTGTAAAGAGAAGAAAACACTATAAAAGCTTTGTCTTTATATCATGGACTATGAATCTTGGCTATTTTTTTTAATGAGTACCTTCTCACTTAATATATCTAGGCAAGGATAATGCCTTGGAGGACATTGCGATTCAATGAATCTGTCTGCAATCCATACAATGCCGACTTTGATGGCGATGAGATGAATTTACATGTGCCTCAAACAGAAGAAGCTCGCACTGAGGCTCTTATGCTGATGGGGGTATATACCTTAATATTGTGCCACTTTTTATGTTCTGTTTTTGTTGCTTCTAGTATTTCAGATATATTGGTTTTAGCTTTGTATTCCTTACCTTTGATTTAGTGTTCACATAAATGACATTTCATAAATATAAGGTTTTGTCCGTCTCATGATTTATGTCTATCATCTGTGTTTTTTAAAGAAATGACAGATTGGTGTACCCTTCTTTAAATGCTTTTGTAAATCACCTTTAAAGTACCTTCCTGTTTGAATTTCTAAGAGGCAATCTCTTGATTTGGTTCAAGCTCACCTAGATGTTCTCAATTCACAAATTACATCCATGACCTATTGACGTTGTGGGTACCACTCATGCTCCCATTAATCCCATCATGCCTCAATTTGTGGTAATTCATTCATGACATGCGTGATAGCTTATCACCCTACAGAACTTACAAATTCATGGTATTTCAGATAGTTTAAATTTGAGGTTTTTAATTTCAAATATGAAAAGAAAATCTTGCAATGAAGAAGCAGAAAAAAGAAAAAAAAAAGAAAAACTTATACCTAGAAATGTTAAGTAAAACTTCATTTATTCTGCTCTTGATACTTCAACAAAGTTCCAGGTTTATGCAATCTGAGTCCGAATTTCCCTTGTGAGATCAAAGGCTTCAACCAAGGCTTTGCCTTCTTTTCTTCACAGCCATAAGAAAGAAGATTTTTTTATAGGGTCTAGAAACATAGGGAATCGTGGTAATCCTCATTCCTATTATAGAACCCTTCATAACATTTCTAAAAGTGTGAAGTTAATAGCCAATGCAAGCTTTTCTTTATTTGTTGAGAGAGAATCTATTTTATAACTGATTTTTTTTTTTTGATAACCGTGGTATCCAGTATTCCGACTAATCCACAGGGCCGCCACCCACCTACAAGGCCACTAGCCGGGAGACCCAAGGCAACAGGGCCCACAACGCCACCTGAGAATAAATCCCAGAATGGATGCGCTAGGGGGATTCGAAGGTGCAACCATCCGGATAGGAATTTGCTTCCCCTCCTCCCCCTACCACTGAGCCATTACCCTGATGGGTGCTTATATAAATAACTTCATGATAACAACTTTAGTAAACATATGTAAACTGTGGAATTTTAACGCATAACTTATGTGCTAATATAATTATTATTTTCCTAAATAGTCTCAAATAAATGATATATGTAAAATATTGAAAACTTTACTCTTACATAATAGTAATTCCTTAATTGATTTAAACTGAAGAAATATACGGAAATAGAAACTTGCCTAAAGAACCAAAGTTGCTTTGATCCCAAATCTGTTTGATTGGTTCCTTCGCAGACTTACATATTTCATATTTTTTAAACCTTCAACATTTGCATATGGCCAAAGAATTGATTAGTGTGGTTTTTCATGAGTGCCCTACTTGAACTCGAATTCTCAATTTTTTTTTTCTGTATTTCATGTTTTTGAGCTTTTATCTTTCATGATTAGGTTTTATCTATTTCACTTTTCCTAATGTAATCAATTCAAAGTGATATAATTTTTTTTATTTTTCTCATGTCTATCAGCTTCAATTTCTCTATTACATGTATTCGAATGCTCTAAAGTTTAGATAGTATGTGTCTCAGAGTTTGTGATTCTTATCAATTGCTATCTTGATTTTGTGGGTTCCCAATTTCTTCTACTATAAATTCAGTAATTGTTTGATAGGTACAAAATAACTTGTGTACGCCAAAAAATGGAGAGATTCTGGTTGCTTCTACTCAAGACTTTCTAACATCCTCCTTTCTCATTACGAGGAAGGATACGTTCTATGATCGTGCTGCTTTCTCACTTATGTGTTCTTATATGGGGGACGGAATGGATCTCATTGATTTGCCTACACCAGCCTTAATTAAGGTGAGTTCTTGTTATAGGACAAAATAATGTCTACGTAGGTTACAAAATTGAATTTTTAGTTTCATTTTATTTTTTTAGCCAACTTTCCTTTTTTAAAAGAAGTTTCTATTTTGGTAGAATTCTATTTTAGTTAGGGCGTTCTAGTTTTTCCTTTTTATTGTTCAAAGTGTATTAAAATGTGTCTAGAAGTGTCTAAGTAGAGTGTTACTGTGTTAACAACATTAAGATTTAAGAAGTTGTTGTACTGTTATAGATAGCTTAGAAAGTTTATCTTAAGTGTTTATTAGGTTTCTAAGTTGATTTAATGGAGTTATTTATATAAAGAGCTCCAATAACAAATTTCAGAATGAATTATGACCTTTTTTGAGATTTAAAATTAGTTCTTCTTATTTCTTTGTTTTTTGTTTTTTTATTCTATTGATTCATGTACACTTCCTCTTTGTGTGTTGTCATAAATTTTTGAGTTCAATTCTTGCAAAACTCCCAAAAATGTAGCCATCCCTACCCTTTCACGTTAATCTCATGATCCTCTTAATCTCTTATGCATTCATTCTTATTTGATCATGGTAGTGGAGCAAGACACAATAAAAAAGCTCATTTAGTGTTTGGGGACATTGGGATATGGTCTTTACGACAATGTGTTTTTTTGCTTTAAAAATATAGTTGATATATAGTTGAAAAGGAGCTTAAGCAATAAAAGAAACAACTTGTGATAGATCATTGGAGGATCTTTGCTATGTTTTGGAGTATTTGAAAAGAACAAAGCAAAAGGATTTTCAAGGATGAGTCCCATTCTACTTCTTCGGTGTGGGAAAGTTTATTCTTCTTAGCCACATCTTGGGTTTCTGCTTGTAAGTTGCCCAAGGGTATAGAATTACTGAACTAGTGACAAGTGCTCTAGCGATTTCTGGCGAGATGGAGAAAAGATAGGAAAACTTTCTGCAAGACTCATCAAGACCAAAACTAAGCGAGATTTTTAGAAGAGAGATTGAGGAGGAAGATTGAAGAAGGGAAGGAGGATCCCCGGGGCAATTTGGGGTTGCGAGATTGGTTGATGCAAACATTTGGGACAACTTTGAAGTGGTTTACTTTGAGTCTAAGTAGAGATGGAGGTGAAATCAAGTTGGAGGAAGCTACAAAAATCAATCTTGATTTTGGTTTAGCTATATGGTTTCTTAGGATCGTTGCAGGAGCAAGAGGTGCTAGAAGGGATAGTATCTTCAAGCGAGTTAATAGAGCTAGGAATTTTGTTACATTGGTGGAAACTTCTACGAACTCGAGAAGAAGCTTCCTTTGCATCACCAAGGTTGAGAACGAAAACTAGAGGGGAGTTTTCATGCTTGAAGAAGAGGAGAATGGAGGATGGTTGAGTTTGGAGGTATCTTTGCAACAGATCTTGTATGGATGAAGGAAAGGGGAGTAACGAATGAAACCACTAGACAACATTTACCAAATTGCCAAGCAGAGGCAAAAGGCATCTTGAGGAAGGACAAAGCCATATAGGACACGTGAGGGGGGAGAACTTTTGCTGATGGAAGCGGTATACAAAGAGGAATTGGGGGAACCAATATGGGAGATTTGGGAAGAACGGAGAACCTGAACTGATTTTTTGCAACACTGAAGTGTTGGTTTATTGACAATAGGACCAAGATCTGTGGCTCGATATTGAAAGAGAATTATTGATAGCTCTTGAGAGGGAGGTGTGTTTGTGGAAGCTTGGCGATGACCGAGCTTTGCTGAAGTGCATTGATAGGTGGGAGAAGGAGAGGCTTCTGAGAGGAAAAAAACAACAATGATCAGGCCGCAAATAGGGTTCAAAGGCTGGTCAACGGAGTTGTAGTGGGAGAGGAGACAAATCTATTGCTGGAACAGCTGGATAGGAGTAGAGGGTTTGCCTATAGATTCCGGGAAGTTGGAGAATCTGGGAAGAATAACTTAGATGTGCGAGGGACTTCTTGAGCTTGATCCAAAAACAATTAATGACACATTCTTGGATATGGAAAGAATAGTGGTTGGCTTTTTGCCGGCGGAAATGGAGTTTCACGATAGTGCAATGAAGTTGAAGCTTCGTTTATTCAATTTATCAAATCAGTGGAAACCAAACAGCAGGATAGTGCATCTAAAAACATGCTCCGAATGGAGGAGGAATAACTGGAGAAGACAAAGAGACATTGGAAATTGAACTGGAGGAGAACAAAGATGTTTGTTAGAGCTGCAATGACAAGGCGGCTGAAGCAACAGTTGATAAATTCGAAAAGTGGTGAGTGGCTGCGATCGGGTGGAGGGCGTGATGCAAAGTTGACGCGTGGCACCAGAAATGATGAGTTGAGACTTGAGGATCTGGGCCTTGGAAAATTTGCTGAGATGGAGAATGGGTACCAGAGCTCGATGGATATGGGCCTCAAGGAACACTAGGCACAATATCAACAGTGGCTGAGCCTAGGAACCAAACCAAAATTTGATTCGTCCAAAGGCAGTTAAAGGCTCAAGCTCAATCCCAAAAGGTTAGCAAACTTGAAAGAAGGGATGATCCAGTCCAACCTGGAACAAATTGAGTCAAAAGCTCACAAGAACAATTGGAGCAAGGGCATTTTAAGCTCAAAGATCAAGAGTAAAGACTAGACAGAACCAAATGAGGCCAACTCTTTCCGAAGGGGGAAGGAAAGAATGATAGCAACGGAGGCCAAGGGCTTCAAGTCTATCAAAGGAGGAAGAAAATATCTTTGAGATCCTCAGTAGACGTGTCAATAGAATAGGAGACTAAGGAGGCTTGGAGACTTCAAGGGTGGTCGGCAACGGATTCAGACGACGACATGGAGGTGATCTCCGATTGAGAGGTGGTGTGAGAAACATTGTTGGCGGACTTGAGTAGCAGGGACGACAACTTTTCGGACAAGGTAGACGACGAGGGTGTGGAGGAGCAACATTAAGGCATGACATCTGAGAATCAAATATGCCCCTAAATTTTGAACGATCGGATGGCTCATGGTTTTCCAATCCCCCCTCTTTCATTTGTCTTCTGCTTCCTACTTTCCTAACCCAAACAACGATGATCCAAATGGGTTCAAACTGGTGATCTAGTTTGCCATGGGGGTGATAGTAATGGAGGAAAGAAGTACCATAAGGGATTGGGCTTCATAGTCAACCGGGATTTTAACTTAAAGAAGACAAGATGCATTGGAAGGAAGTTTCGAACTTTCTCAAGACCATGAATTTAAGCCTAATTAGATTCGAGGAAAAGGTGGAAAGAATGTAGGAGGGTATCCAACAACAGGAGGGTGTATTTAAGCAAAATGTTTTCTGTTGAGAGCAAAGTGAAGGAGGTGGGTGTCTAAAATTTTATCATGAAGATCTTGTCTTGGAATGTGAGGGGTTGTGGCACTAAAGCAAAGTGCAATTCCATAATGATTGACATTTGGTAGTCAAGATTTCTTGAGTGGGTGGCTCAACCTCTTCTAATATCTTCACTTTTAAGTCCTTCTTTGGTAAACTCATTGGCTCACCTTCCCTTCCGATATTCCCCCCCTTCTTCCCACATTTGGCATGCACAGATCCCTTCTAAGGTAAAGGTTTTTGGGTGGCACATGGCTCACAAAAAGATTAATACTGGATATGTTACAAAGGCAATCACCCAATACTTGGTATTCGCCTCATTGTTGTGCCTTTTTTGAGCAAGATGGAAAATACGTTGATCATGTTTTCTCCCTTTGCCCTCTCCCGAAAAGGATGTGGCATGAGTGGTTCATATTTTCAGGTAATAGATTCGACATACCTCAGGACCTCGTGGACGACATTGTTTTGTCCCATATTTCTAGCTTATCAAGGTTTGAGAAGGAAGTTGGTTTGATTGCCTTTTATGCTACTCTTTGGTCATTATGGTTGGAACGTAATAATAGAGTCTTCATGAATATGGTCAAGGACAGGGTCAATTGTGGGAAGAGATCAGACTTATGGTGAGTACGTGGGTCTTTGCCACCTCATTAGCAAACGACTTCTCAATCTTAGATTGGTTTCTAAGTTGGAGTAATTACTTGTTCCATGGTCGGGATTTATGATTCTAGTGTCCGGGTATGTGCACGTTGAGAGTTAAGGATGTAATTTGTTGTTACTCTATTGGTCTTATTTTTCTGGGGTTAACAGTAATCACCTCTGGTGCTTACCTAATCATGTATTATGTTTTACTAATTTAATATAATACAAAATTTGTTTCTGCTAAAAAAGAGAAAAACCTTTAGAGGGATCAACAGGAAGCATATTGCTTGCTTGGGACAATAGGAAGGTTAGTCTCACGAAGATTCATTGCAGACTTCTTGATGTTTGTCTTGATAAATCTTGATGGGATGAAATGGTGGCTAATTGCTTTTTATGGGCGAAGTAAAAACAACGAGGGACAGGAGTTTTGGGATGAATTCGCAAGCTTTCACTTGGGGTAACCCCATTTGATGTATAGGGGTGATTTTATTGTTGTCAGAAGTGTGGATGAAAAAAGGAACAACAACAATATCACAAAAGGTGATGCAAAAGTATAATTGTCTAATCTAAGAATTGGAGTTGAATGATCTGCCATTGCTTATCGCAAAAGTCACTTGGTCCAACCAAAGAAGCATGCTTGTTTGTTGTAGACTGGACAAATTTCTAGTAGGTGACGATTGGCTGGCACTCTATCCACAAATGAGGTAGGAGGCTCGACCTCGCCTGGTATATAATCACTAGCCAATATCCTTGGAGACTGGGCAGGTAAAATGGGGCCCCACTCCATTCAGATTCGAGCACAACACATATGGTTTGATTATTCAAACTTTAAGTAGATGGTTGAACATTGGTGGAGGAGCTGTAGAATGACTGGGTGGGGGGGGTACAACTGTACAAGTTTATGCAGTCTTTGAAAATACTCAAATCCAAATTAAAATCATGGAGTAGAGAACAGGTTGAGGAAGTTGGAGCTTGAGGCCTAGGTCTTAGACCTTAATAATTTCGGAGGAAGCTCACAATACTTAGAAGGAAAAAATTCTACTAGAAGAAAAGCTAAGGAGGAATTCGAGGTTATAAGTTGTAAGGAAGAGATGGGAGCACTTCAAAAGGCCTAGCTAAAATGGGCAAAAGAAGGGGACTCAAAATTTTTTCACCAAATTTTAAACTTTTTGAAAATTTAGGAATTTCATTACTAGAACTGAGGAGGATGGTATGCTCTAGGAAAAGGAGCAGTAAGAGGTTTTAAATGAGATTCTTAGTTACTTCCAAAAATTTTTCAAGGTGGAGAAGACAAATTCATTAGGGATTGAGCGGGGGTGTATCCAAGAAGAGGACAAATTTTTGCTTAAAAGGCCTTTCGAGAAGGAAGAGGTCAGGGAGGCAGTGTTCAGTTGTGAGTTGGGAAAAGCTCCAAGTCTTATTGGTTTCACAATGACTGAATGACCTTTTTATAAAAAGTTTTTGGGATGTACTAAATGGGGATATTATGAAGGTTTTGAAGGAGTTTCATAGAAGTCAATGGATGCACTAATGGAACTTGCATTTTCCTTTTACTAAAGAAATTTAATTCTATAAAGTGGGGGATTACATGCCAATTAGTTTAATAACAAGTCTTTATAAGGTCATAGTCAAGACATTGGCATCCAAGTTGAGATAGATCTTATTCAAGACAATTACATAAAACTAGATGACTTTCATTAAAGGGAGACAAATAATAGATGCCATTTTGATAGCAAATGAAGTAGTTGAAGATTGTAGGAGCAATCAGAAGGAGGGAGTGGTTCTTAAGATTGCAAAAGCATTTGACATAGTCATATGGGATTTCTTGGATTTTATTCTTGCCATAAAAGGATTTGGAGAAAAATGGAGGAAATGGATGATGGGATGCTTGAACTATATCTCTTATACAATCTATATCAATGGTAGACTGAGGGGGGAAATCATAGGATCAAGGTGCCTTAGGCAAGGTGACCTTTTATCACCATTCGTGTTCACCATTGTCGCAGATGTGCTGGGCAGGTTGACGGAAAAGGGAAGAGAAGGAGGTTTAGTGAAGGGATTCAACATGGGGAGAGAAGGAATATAAGTCTTACACATCCAATTCGTAGTTGATTCTTTATTTTTGTTGGAAAATGATGGCCAAAGCTTCCTCAATACTCTAAAAATTGTTCAAATATTCTACGATGTCTCTGACCTGCAAGTCAACTTAGGAAAAAGTCAGATTACATGCATTTGTCTTCTGCAGTACGATCAACATGAGTGGTTGTTCAATTGGTGAATGGCCCTTAAAATATCTAGGAATGCTGTTGGGGACAATCCATTGAAACTTAGCTTTTGGACATAGTGATGAGTGTTATCTCAAGAAGATTGGAGGGTTGGAGTAGAGTTTTTCGTCTAGAGGGGGATGGGTGGCACTACTAAAAGCAATTCTTGAGGCAATCCTTGCATACTTTTTTTTTTATTTTTTTATATTTTTTATCAATGCTTAGAATACCCAAAAAAAATGGAGGTTGATAGTTTAATGAGGTCTTTCTTGTGGAAGGGGGATGATAAAAGGAAGGGGGGGTCATTTGGTGTGATAGGAAATGGTTCAAGGGAAGGTGGAACAAGGGGGGCTGGAGATAGGTAGCATTCTTGATAGAAACAAGGCACTAGTAAGAAAATGACTATGGTGTTTCTTACAGTGAAGGAAAATCCTTTGGCAAAAGTAATCAGAAGCAAGCATGGTTTTCATGGCAATAACATAGACGCTAGCTTGAACCCTAAATCCACTTTCAGGAGCCCACAAAATTTATTTATTCTGTCTACCCCTTGTTTCTAAATTTAGTTCAATTAAGAATAGGAAATGGGGAGAACATAAGGTTTTGGGAGGACGAATGGTATGGTAATGATAGCTTTGAAAATCTTTTCCCAAACATCCATAGATTGTCGAACTGAAAAAACTAGCCTAGAGCAGCCTTCCTTGGGGATCCAAGTCAAACAAAAAGCAAGAAGTTAGATTGGAACATGCACTTGTGGTGGAACTTATCGGATAGGTAGTCCGTAGAGGTCACAACCCTGTTACATTGCTTAGAAGGTTTTTCTTTTTCAGGGGGTGTTGACAGAGTTATGTGGTCTACACACTTCGTGCATCTTCACTGTTAAATCTTCTTTTGAGTCTATCATTCACCAGCAAAACCAAGTACCTCCTTTCCCAACCAATTTCATATAGAAAGCTCATGTACCATCCAAAGTCGAAGTTCTAGGTAGATAACAACCCATGGGAACTTGAATTGTGGAGATATCCTCCAAAGAAGATTCAATAAATGGGTAATTTCTCCTAACTGGTGTTGCTTGGGCAGGCAGGATGGAGAATCAATCCAATGTATATTCATGGAGTGTGCTTGTACACTGGTGGTTTAGGGTAGATGGAGGACATATCTACAATGGGACACACTACCAAATGTGGAGAACTTCTGGGCCTTCTAGAAGGGAGCCTTGTATCCATCAAGGGCTAAGGATATTGGATAGTAGAGGTCTTTGCGGTGGTTTGGGAGGAAAGGAATGTGAGGGTTTTTGAGGGAGGTGGGACTAATCGTTATATCAATATATATATGTATATATTGCAAGAAAAGGGGTATACCGTAGAACATCAACGTGTGCTTGAGTTTTAATATTTAGTTCTAATGTTTCTTTCGTTTGCTCCTTTTTTTTGTTATTCGTTTTTACTTGCTCTGTTTTTTCCTCATGTCTACATGTATTTGTTCATATTTAGTTTAGGAGTCTTGTATATTTTTGACGTTAAGGCATTTTGGAGATTGACTATGGCTGATTTCATGTGATTGATGTTTGCAGCCAGTAGAATTGTGGACCGGCAAACAACTATTCAGCATTTTGGTTCGCCCTAATGCTCAGATGAGGGTCTTTTTAAATCTTACTGTTCTGGAGAAAAATTATAGCAAGTCTGGTGAAAGCATGTGTCCAAATGATGGGTTTGTCTATTTTCGAAATAGTGAACTTGTTAGTGGGCAACTTGGAAAGGCTACATTAGGTTAGTTCTTATTCGTATTTCTAAATTAACTTGTTGCTGCCTCTATATTTTTGGATGCCTCATCTCCTCTTTAGATTTTTAGTGACATATTTATTAGATATTACTACCATGAATGCGCATGCATTGCACATGATTTTTAAAAATTTATTAATTAAAAACTCTAGTTTTTCAGTTAAAGATGAAGTCTACATTATGGGTATAACTAATGTTTTTATATTTTTGTAAAATATATTAGTTTTAATTTTAAGTAGAAATGTGTAAATAGAATACAATAAATATAAAAACTAAATGGGGAAAATAGAGAAATCTCACATAAAGTGAACCAAGTAAGTAGGGATTGATTGAACTATATTACCCCTATAACTAATTTTTAAAAATAAATTAGAGCTATAGATTTAAAGGGTTAACTTTGGAACTTTGGTGAAACGTTCACATGGTGCCCTCTCCAAATTATTTGCAATATAAGTAGTATATATTAGTAATACTTCTTGACTCTGTTTGGGAGAGCTTTTCTAAAAGTGCTTTTCTGAGAAGCGCTTCTAGAGAAAACACTTTTCTTGAAAAAACACTTTTTCAAAAAGTTCTACCAAACATATTTAAAGTGCTTTTTTTGTGCAACTGCAAGTCCAGTTCATCTTTTTATGATTTTAGACATCTTGAGGATTTTCATATTATATGACTTTCAAAACAACTTTTTTTTTTCCCTATTGTTGTCCAGGTAATGGTAACAAGGATGGACTTTTCTCTGTTCTTCTTAGGGATTACAATGCTCATGCTGCTGCTTCTTGTATGAACCGTCTTGCAAAATTGAGGTAATTTTTTAGCCAGGATGTTTCTGCTCATATTTATGGTATTTCTTCTGTGTTTTTTTTGTCTCTTATATTTTTATATATTGTGGAGATCAATAAATTTAGAGATGATTCCCAGGGCTGGACAACTAGATACACATGGTAGTGTAACATGCATACATGTGGTTATTTTCATGGTCAAAATAGTTTAACCATGCATGCTGCGTGCAATGTTAGTATTTTCATAATATTTGAGGCCTTACATGTCATGTGTGCATGCTTGTGATTATTTTTAACCTGAATGGTCAAAATAGTTTATTAGGCTTACCCTTATGCTTGGACTTCATCCTCTTTATTTATAGAATCTTACTTAGGTAGTCAAATTATAATATTTGAGTTATTGGTATCAACTCTATTAAGTAGGCACTGTCTTCTTTTCAACATAATATTTTTTTTCCCCTAACGAGGTAAATACCAACTTATATTTATGCTACAATATTTGGAAAGGAACATGTCTGCTACAATCAATTATCTCAATTCATAGTATACATATTAGTTTTGTAATTGATGATGAGTTTATTGACTTCATGTTGTAAATGAGATGAAATATCATTAGTTTGTGTAATCAATGATTTTTGTTGTTTGGTTGACTGTTTATGAGAGACATGTAATCCCAATGTAGTAATCGAGATATTAAATTTTTGAACGGATATCATGTTCATATAGAGATGAAACCAATTGTTCGCTCTACTTCCAATTTGTCCTTGTGTTTTTCTTGTCTACAGTGCCCGCTGGATTGGAAATCATGGGTTCTCAATTGGGATTGATGATGTCCAGCCAGGAGAGCTTCTCAATCAGCAGAAAAAAGCAAGGATAGAGGAAGGCTATGATGCTTGTGATGAGTTGATACAGTCGTACAACAAAGGGAATCTCAAACTTCAACCAGGTTGTGATGCTGCACAAACATTGGAAGCTGAAATAACTGGTGTTTTAAACAAAATCCGGGAGACAGCTGCGAAAGTAAGTGCATATTTTTGTTCTATTTGATTGTGTTTTACTTATTACTTATTAGTGTGGATGAAATAGATTCAGTAGCATACCAATATAGTTGGGAAGTATTTTATTTACTAGAAAACATTGAGCAATGAAGGATTCATATCCTGTGTATGCCATTCGGATGGTTTTCTCTCTAGGTCCTCAGATATTGCAAAGTATGTGTGATTCATAGTCGTTTTAGATCTGTTCTATGTTTCTATGCATTTTAAAATACTATTATTAGTAAATAGACTTTTGACTATATTAGAGCTTCTTAGTGGTTATAATCTGTCTCACTTTTGCAACAGCTGAGGTTGCTCTATTGTGACTGGAAGGTCACTGGTTTGAATATGAAAGCAGTCTCTCCTATAAGGCTGTGTACATCTCCCCTTTCCCAGACTTGCAATGGCGGGAGCCTTATGCATTAAGTATGCTCTATTGAATTGAATTGCAAATTATGATTTTGTTTCTTTTCTTGACTCAGGTTTGTATGGAAGAACTGCATTGGAGGAATAGTCCTCTGATAATGTCACAATGCGGATCAAAAGGTTCTCCTATCAATATTAGCCAGATGATTGCATGTGTCGGTCAACAATCAGTTGGAGGTCGTCGTGCTCCTAATGGATTCATAGATCGAAGTCTTCCACACTTCCCTAGAAAATCAAAAATGCCTGCTGTAAGATCAATACCATTCAAATATTATTTATTCCCTAGTTTCTAATGGAAACTCATTCTTTTTTTAGTCCTCTTCTTTCGATGCTTCCTGTTTTTAATGTTTCCAAGACTTGCCTGGTTGCCTGCGTTTAGGTGAATGAATTCTGAATGTATGCTAGGAAAGGAGAGACTTAAAGATTTTGCAAAAAGAAAGAGAAAAGTGAGACTTAAATTTTTTTTAAAGTTTAGTTTCCGTTTTTCAAATATTAATAAAAAGAAATATACTAGAAAAAGTGGCTACAGATAGAAGAACAAGAACTTTCAACAAAATAATACAAAGGTTGAAGCCAACAAAATGATAGTACAATGCTATTACATCTCGAAAAAAAAAAAGCAGAATCATAAGAGAAGTGAGCATATATTTACATCAGGAATACTCTAGCGCATAAAAGTAACACAATCTTAGCTTCCGGAATTATCCTTATCCATCCCTCTCCACATTCTGGAGTACTCTTTGGCTCCTGTCCAACATATAGTCTAATATATATAGAGTGAAGAATGCTTCAAACTTCAAAGATAGCATGCCTAGTCAAGAGGACTTTGGCTCTCATGCATCTAAAAACATCCTTAACGGACCTTAGATCCACCTACTCTAATCAAGATGCCTAAATGTAGATGCACAAAATAAGTAATAGAACTAAATGAGATAGTATTAGGGTGGGGTGCTGGCTCACCTCCTGATCTCAATATTATGCAAACTCCTAGATGATATGTCTAAGGAGGAAAAAGAAAAGGAAAGTCTACTGTTGGAATTTTATGTATGTGGTCGCACCGATAAAAGAAGGAATTCTCTGTTGCAACTCCCCAGTTAACATGCTGTGGAATTCTATAATGTGTTTGAAACTTTTGGATCATCTTAGGCTAAGGTTTGGGTAGAACGAGATGATGCTGACAGCTTGACAATCATGAAACAGCATCTTTTTTTCTTCTCGAAAGGAACAACAACACATATCTTCTTTTCTAGGGGCAAAGGGTAGTAGCTAGTCACTCATAGGTGATCTTCTTGCAAGAAATTATAAAGGCACGAATAGATATCCTCTTTATGGCTAGAATGAGGTGCATCCTTCCTTTTGAAGAATTTTTGTGGTGGTAATCACAACAATTTTCATCATAGAACTTTAAATTCAATAAAGGTAGCAATCATGAAATAACATCTTTTTTTCTTCTTATTTCAGGCTAAAGGTTTTGTTGCTAATTCATTCTACACTGGTTTGACAGCAACTGAGTTTTTCTTTCATACAATGGGAGGTCGTGAAGGTCTTGTGGATACGGCGGTATGGATGCTTGTTCTCTCTTTGCTCACTTGTCATTTGAAAGACAACCACAAAATGAGTTTCACCAACCTACTCAAAATAAGTGGAGAGAGTCTTATCTTAAAGTTTTGTGCTGATTCTTGCATCATTTTACGTTATTTTTGCATAATTTTTTTTTTTTAATAAACAGATATTAGGGTTTAGGGTTTAATAAAAAGGTAGTTTTGTATGCTAGAGTCTAAAATGGGTAACATATTCTCCTTTTATTTTGAGGCAAGATGCTTGAGCATCCTTAATGGTTACCTATCACTGTAGTTTGTCCATCTGCTTTCTTGACCCTTATAATGTCTGGTTCAATGAATGTCTAAAGGTCTGCTTAGTCCTGCCAATGATGAGTATTGAGAAGGCCTGTAGGCATATGTTGAAGACATAATTTGCTGACAGTCCTTATCACCAAAGAAACTTATAAAGAAAGAGAACTCTGTTGCTTTCTAATTTTTTATCTTTTCAAGACTCATGCTATTATGATGAACACTTGTCGAAAAGTTTATCATGAAGGCTATAGATATGAAGTTCACTGTTTGCGTTGCTTTACATGTTAGAGGTTCCACTCCTTCATATGATTTGGTTATTTTTATGGAACATATTGAATTGCATTACTCTCTCTCTCTCTCTCTCTCTCTCTCTCTCTCTCTCTTTTCTGTCTGACAATTCCTTCATCAATTCAGTTGTTTAGCACTCAAAAGTGCAAAATCATAACTTCTTGTTTTAACTCTTTTTTTGAATATTATGATACTCACAGGTGAAAACAGCGGACACTGGATACATGTCTCGTAGATTAATTAAGGCCTTGGAGGATCTGTCAATTCATTATGATAACACAGTTCGCAATGCTAGTGGTGGGGTAGTTCAATTTCTTTATGGTGACGATGGCATGGATCCGGCTAGAATGGAAGGGAAGAGTGGTATTCCATTAAATTTGGAAAGGTTGTACTTGAAAATTAAGGTTAGCTCCTCATCTTTCTTTTTATTTGATTACCAGAGAAATTCAGCAAGAAAAGCAAACTGCAACTGCCCCTTTTTGGTCCCTTATCCAGGCTACCTGTCCAGCCAGAGGACAAGCCAGTTTGTCTCCTTCAGAAGTTTTAAGAATTGTTGAGGAGAAACTTGCTAGACATGATGCAGCCCGTGAAGGGGATTGCTCTGATGCCTTCAAAAAGTTGTTATTGGATTTTATGCACAAACGAGTTGATATGTTTAGGAGAACGAAGAGGGCACTGAAACTGGATGAAGAATATGCTGGGGATCATAAACCTGATTTTCTTGAAAATGTTGCTGCAAATATTTCAGGCATTACTTCCCAGCAGCTGCAGGTAAATTTAATGCTTTATGTTTCGCTAACTTCTAGGCATGTGCAACATCTACTTGATCAAATTTTCAATTTTGCTGCGTCAAAGTAAATGGTCTTTCATTTCTGAATGTGTCTTAGGCTGCAAGTTCTTTTGAATCTTTCATCCAACATTTTTTTTTTCCATTTATGTTACTTATTATGAATTTGCCTCCTTGTTGGATAAATATTATTATTATTATTATTATTATTATTATTATTATTATTATTATTAAAGAGTTTACAACCTAGATCGTAATAAGGATGAGTGGCCCATTTGCTATGATAAAATTTAGTCCATAATAATAATAGGACACCAGCCCCTTAACCACTCACCCAGCCTGAACCCTTTTGCAAGCTTGCTTGCACTAACCCACAAGGAAGCCAAGAAAAAGGAACTCTCCTATTCCCCAACCTCCTCTCTCTCTTGGTTCTCAAATAGATGTGTGTTTCTCTCCTTCCATACTGACCAAACAACCGCAAACACAACCACCTGCCAATAGTTCTTCAACTTCCCTGAGCACGGTCTGGATAAATGTTATTCTCATTGACATATGAAAAACGAGAAGCATTGGAACATCTCTAGGATGTTTACAGACATTGAAAGATACCATAAGTAAAAATCTGACACACAGGCCAGTAGTCTAATTTATTTTGACTAGATGCCATGAAAAATCTTGAATTTTTAGATCAATATAATCAGAAGATAAACGATGTACATATACCGGAATGTTCTTAAGTGCAATAGCTCATAGCTTCTAAGTGGGAAACAGGAGAAATATGCGCTTGAGCCAACACCTATTGCTGTAGCTGGCAACAAATCCAAACTGGTTAGCAAAGATCCTCATACTATGTCAATGACTGAAATCAACATCACAGTTTCTTTGCTTACCTTATCTAGCAAGGTACGATTTTTTTACTTTTTATAATTTCTATAAAGAAATCCAATTAAAAGAAAGTTAAGAAACGAAATCTGAAGGGATCTGAGATTCACAAAATGTAGTTGGGAACTGAGTTTTGGAAAAGTGTTTAAAATTGAATAAAAAAAACATTTATAAAACAAACAATCATGATTATTATGGTAGGGTATCATGAACCTAAAAATCTATTCCAAATCTGAATTGCTTATCCTCATCTAAAGGGAATATTGGGGATTGGCGATGTTTTTTTAAAAAAAGAAACTAAAAGTATGTATTGATAAAAGGAAAGAAACTTGTACATAATCGTCCGTATAGACCACACTCCTATATAGATACAAAATTACCTCACCCCCGAATCCAATCACCCACCCCATAGCCTCTTGATAGACTACTATTAGCTACCCAAAAGGAGGCTAATAAATGAGAAGACTCCCACACTTTGCCAGCCGAGAGAAACTCACACCCGTTTGTTCATCTCCTTTCATAAGGACCATAAAACTGCCAAACACACCACCTTCCAATGGTCCCTCCATTGTGACTGAATATTGTTTGGAAATAGCAAACGAGGATTGTGGCGATGTTTGGAAATAGTAAAAATGAAATTTTCTTACTAGCCGTGTATGTTCCTCCAAGTCCCCAAGTCTTTAAGACTATTGTCTAGATTGCATGTTAACTAACACAAAGATTGTTGGATCATGGATGATATTGGGGATGTTCCTTTAGGGTCATTTGGTGTGGAAATGTTCCAATTGACATCCAAAAATTTAAAATTTTGCAGGGAGTCCAATCAATGTTCAGAAGCTTGAGTTGTGACAATCAAGGTCCCCTAACCGGTGGTCGAATGATTACTATTACACCTATAGTGAGGTTCAAGTGCCTTTAATTCATCAAATCTCTATTGTAGTCCTATTAAGACAAGTGGAATATGAATAACTTTTAACTAAAACTCCAGGCTTCCCAGGAGACATTCCTCAAGCTTCAATGTGCAGACTAATTTGGACAAACTTTGTTTAATTTAAATTATGTTTCAATGTTCGAAACTTCAAACATTGAAATTCAATGAATAGATTTAATAGATTAAATCACAAATAAAAAACAAGATATTAAAATTTATAATAGAAATCTAATATAACTTTAAGAATACAAATAAATGTCTCTAAAAACTAAATTTATAATACCACATATATATAATACAATACACTTTTAGTTTCTTTTTTTAAAAAAAACTAAATTTATATACGATTCACTATTGTATCCTGAATCCTACGATTCATCGATTTGAATCCCAATTTGATTCAGAGGGACCCGACCGATTTACTTTCGATTCACGATTTTGACTATCTTGCTTATACTGTCCAAAAATGGAAAGATGTGGAATCCATGTACCACATCTTCCTCTGTTGCCAATACCGAAAAACAAGAACACCATCTCCTCTAAATGAGCTGTGCAAACGAACACTGTAAGCAAATATGGGCCACCAACTTACCATCTTGCTTATGTAGATAATACCACTGTGGAGACTGTTGTGGACTCTTTGCTCCATGACATTATTAAGTATTCAACTTTCCATGGGTAGCTACCCATCCCAAGATTTTAACCTTGTAGGCACCAATGCTTTCCAAATAAGATTATTTTGGGGTGAAGGGGTCAATGATGGTTTATCAGTGAGAATTGCAAAGAATGATTTGGTAGAGAAAACACTAGAAGGGTCCCCGGGGCAACAAATTCTATCATCATCTTTTGATAGATCACACCCAACTAACATACCAATAAGTGTAACCACCTCTGACTCTTCTCTTTCAGTCACATACTCACATCCTTACTGAGGTGTAGATCCCACGAAGGTGGATCCCCCTCTTCTAAGGGCATGTCACCACAAATTCCGAAATTTGGGCTGTTACGTAAGGTTGACAAACAATATAAGTTCGGAAAGATAGATTTAAAAGTAGAAGTCCCACACTATAAATCCTCCCAAATCCTTATCCCTTCCCAAGTTAAATCTAGTGAAAGATGAGAAGATGGGTTGGACAGAGAAGATGCACTTCCAGGGGCTCCTATAGATGACTCTGGGGGTTACCTTGCATCCCTTAGATTGCCTTGTAAGCAATGTCTACTTCTAATTACCTGTCCCCATAAACCATCTTGCTTAGTGAGGAATCTCCAATGCCATTTTGTGATATTCCCAATGCCCAATCCTTCTTGCTCTTGCTTCCTCTAAACTATATTAAATGTCTCTAAGTGAACCCCCTCCCCCCCCGCAAGAAGTCCTTTATCATTTTCTCCAACACATCCACCACTTTCTTTGGTGCATCCAACACTGATTTGATTAGAGTTAATCTTCTTCCTTTGGATAAGAAGCTAAGCCCAGAAAAATTCCTTGTTTTCCGGAGACAGTTGGAAAACACGCCTAGACAATGATAATGCACTTAAATGCTAGCAAGACATGTGGTGTGATAATACACTCTCATTAGAATCATTCCTAGCAATTTGTGCTCCATCTGAACACCCAACAGTGTTAGATGGTAGTCTTTCATGGTACCTTCAATCGTGAAGAGGCCTTAGAGATAGGGAACTCAGAGATATCTATTCCTTCCTAGCCATATTATCATGGGTACAAACTCTGGTTCGGATGAGGCAATTATGAAAATTAGTCTGATACGAAACTCTTCCTTGGAAATCCTTCCTTCTTCCCTTATTGATGATCCAACCTCCCTGTATTTTCCATCATTTTTCATTGTAGTTTTGTTGTTTACTTGTTACTCAAAAAAATCTCAATACCATTGACATATTACAAAGGGGAAACCCAATCGAGCTACCTGACCTTGCATTGATGTGTATGGTACAATCTAGTTGAGGAGTTAACAAAACTTTTATTCACCTTACGGCACTATGCAACTTATATGATTGACAAGGTAAGAAGAAAACTCAATGTCCCCTATCTGTAAAAAAAAGTTGCTATCTTTTGCCATTATTAACATTTCTTCTAAAAAGATGAAACACAAATGGAGGATGGGAAGTATGGTGACAGTTCATTATGGCAGGAACGTAATAACTGTATCTTTAGGGAGTCCTATAGCAACATCCTTTCAATGTGGGACTTATCTAGATTGCGAGCTTCTCTTTGGATCATTTTAGGGAAATTCTCTCTAGGGATTAATCTTTTAAATTGGCTTGAGGATGGGGAAATCTGGTTTATAGGCTTTCCAAAGGGAGTGACTTCTCCTTACTTTTTTTGTTCTGTTTCTATTCTTGTTACTAATAAAATTTTGTTTCTTATATAAAAAAAAAACATTGTAACAAACATAATCATGATAAAGGTGCTCGATGGCTAGTTTTGATTTAGGGAAGAAAGACATTTTAGAGAACTTGCTTTACCACGAATTCATGTTTTGTTCTGTTTTAATTTGTGACTTTTATTTCATATTTTCTTAAATTTAAATACTTGTTTCAATTTGTTCGTGTTTTGAATTAATTGTTGAGGTCATTCCCTACTTATTTTGTAGGTTTTCTTAGATACTTGCATTACTCGTTATGATTCAAAAAGAACTGAGGCGGGAACTGCAATTGGAGCTATTGGAGCCCAAAGTATTGGAGAACCAGGGACTCAAATGACGTTAAAAACATTCCACTTTGCTGGAGTTGCTAGCATGAGTATCCTTTACTTGATATTTATTCTAATAATCAAGTAATATTTTGAGAATTATCTTATTCTTTTTAAGTTTTGATGTCTAAGTTTCTTTCAGTATTTCTTTATTTTTGAAATATTTTCTGTTATAATCAACAAACCCTGTCTCTTTGTTTATATAATCTTTAAGGAAATGACATAGATTTGTAATTAAATTGTATAGTTAGCTAAGAGAGCTATTCAAGTTGCATACTTGCATGTCACATTTGTTTTTTTTTTATCATTGGAATAACATGAAAGGATTTAAAGTTATGACGAGACTCAGCAAGCTTACCTAAGATTAATAAAGATCAGCAATAGCTTACTCTATCCTTTAGCATGCGGTTAGTCTATCACATCCTCAAGGATTGTCCAATTCAAACTTTCTGGTTAATTTGGACCAAAATCCATAGTGGTTTTTAAATTTTTGGCTACTGCATTTACTGGGTCCTCTCCTTGGACACCCATATGAAAGCAGTATCCAAAATATCCATTCTGTAGAATAATCCTTTTAGTGTGCTCATGAACATTGACTACTAAATTAATTAATTCTTTTTTTGAAACAAAAGTTCACCTTCAATATCACTGAATCTTTGCTTGATTGTTCATATGCAATGCAGTTCCTCAACCATACGAACTCAGTGATATTATGATTTATTTTTTATATCTAACAATCACAAAGACAAGAAAGGAACTAATTGACTTGATCTCGCAACTATTACTCAGTAATCTTGCATATAAGTAGGTGATGGGGATTCTGAACAGCCGTTGGAAACCTATTCTAGAAAGAAAGTTCATCAATAAGCTTTGATATGTCAAGGAGGTAGGTTTTAAAATATCTTTTCAGATTAGATGTATGTTATATTTTTGTAACAGCAATTATTTGTTGTTTTCAACGAAGTTTGGAGTGATTCTTGACTTTTCTTTACTGAGCTCTTGTCTATTAATTTTCTTTTTTAAATTTAGCCCTATTCAACTCTCTTAATTAAAAATGATTAAAAGCTGACCACAAAGGTATTCCCAAATCAAACTCAAAGCAAAATTTGAGAGGCATCTTTCATAGACTGCATTTCCAAGAACATTGGATGGTTATTGGATGATTCCTTTATAGGACATTTTCATATGCTCTTCGAGGCTATTTGATGGTTATTTTTTGTTTTCTTATTCTATTGTTCCTGTTCCAAACTCCAAAGAACTGAATTCTGTTTCAAATATACAATGATTACTAAAAAATTATTAATACACACACACACACACACACACACACTCACACTTATGACGGTTAACTGTTCTGTATTTCAATGTTATTCTTTAACTACAAATCAGATGTTACCCTTGGTGTTCCGCGCATCAAGGAGATAATTAATGGGGCCAAAAATATCAGTACACCAATTATTACCGCCACATTGGATTGTGAGAATGATGTTAAATCAGCGCGGATAGTGAAGGGCTGTGTTGAGAAGACAGTTCTAGGCGAGGTATTTTTATTATGCCATATTTTTTATCCAAGTTTTTCTTCTATAATCTTTGCTATGTTTTGACATCCCCTAAACATAGAAATATGGGTGTAGGATGTAGCTATTATGAAAAATTGAAAATACTGAAGTATTCTCTTTGATAATAACATAGATATTACTCATGTTAGACTGCACAAGAGGAAAAGATTGCACAGAGGAAAAAAGTGTTCCTATAGTTCATTGCAGTACCCTTTTTACTCTGTAATAGCTCTTGAGATTATTTTTTTTAAATAACAGGAGAATATATTTTTGAAAGAATAGGCAGAAAAAGCTTCTCCATGTGCTAGTGAATTATTCTCTTTATAATAATATACCAATGATTATTATTAGACTTAAAAAGAAGATCAGCCGGAAATGGCCTTCCAAAATTGAGTGTAAGGGCTGTAACTAGAATTCCTACTATGACACTATTTCTGAGAAAGGTTTGCAAAAATCTTAGGATATTCTCCTTTTCATTTGAGGCATCTAAACCTGTAGGTACCTGTCATATTAGCTTGACAATCTTTGCTAAAAAGGATGATCTCATGCATATGGTAGATTAATTTTTATAGATATATGGCTTGAGCTAACATTGAATAGGATAATGTTCCTGGAAATGGGAAACAATTAATGATTATGAAGTAGTTATTCAAATAGAAGCTTGGTGCAATATGAGCAATGAACCACACACATCTTTCAGCGGACTGGAAGATGAAGAGGAGCTTTTTTCTTTTAACAGAATGCTTAATTGTCCTTGGAGAACTAAATAAATCTGGGGAACAACACTTTGGCAATAGTTTGGACTGTTTGTCTTGAATGGAACAATAGGATCTCTACCAATGAATTTAGGGCTAGTCAGTCGTGTGGGATAAAGTAAAGTTCTGTGGTTCTAATTGGATTGCGTCAGGAAGCTTAGTCATGGCTATTCCTTGTCAAAATGGCTATGAGGTGGTTAAATCTCTTGTAATCTAAGTAACTTGCTTGCTTCTTTTGTTTTGAGGACTTCTTGTTCTTTTCCTGGTTGATGTTTCTCAACTCAACTCAACTTAACTCAATTAAGCCTTTTCCCAATTACATGGAGTTGGCTATATGAATTTGCTTCCTTCACTCCACTCTATCCAGGGCTAAGTCGACATTTAAATTACAAATACTTATATGTTTCTTAATCATTTCTGTCCATATTATTTTAGGTCTACCTCTACCTCTATTATTACTGTGGATTGTTAAAAGATCACTCTTCCTACTTAGCGTCTAAAGGTTTTTGTTGTATATGTCCGAACCACCTTAATCGGTTTTCTCTCTTTTTATCTTCAATAGAGGCTGCTCCTTCCATTTATAGTGTATGTTCATCTCTAATTTTATCTTTTAAAGTTTTACCACATAAATATCGTAACATGTGTATTTTCATTACACTCAATTTGTTTACATGTTCGTTCTTTATTGCCCAATTTTCTGTTCCATATAGCATAGCTGGCCTAATAGTGGTTTTATAAAATTTTTCTTTCAACTTCAACAGAATGCGTCAATCATATAATACTCCCGAAGCACTCCTCCATTTAACCCATCATACTTTAACTCTATCATTCACATCCTCGCCTGTTTCTCCTTCTCGATGGATAATTGATCTCAAATACCTAATAATTTAAAATAGCCTCTCAATGCTAAATGGATAAAAAGTGTTTAATGATCAAATTCGACAAATATTTCCGAATGATCGATTTACTCCTTAGTTTGATAAATTTGCCAAACTGCGTAGTAGGTAATTTGCAATCAGGATATTGCATCATGTGCATTCTTGTGGAGATCATAGAGATTGATGGAAATTTGGGATTAGGAATCACAAACACTTCTATTTTCCCATATACAGTTATACAATATTGCACTGAATATTGTTGTAGGACAATTTGTTAATGTACAACATGAGCAAAGTTGGAGCAAAACCAAAACAGGAGGTTATAAATGTCAGTCTAATAATTACTTTGCTGCACAGGTTGCGAAAAGCATGAAAATTGTTCTAACTTCAAGACAAGCATCAATAGTTGTTACACTGGACATGGAAAGGATTCATGCTTCACAACTGAGAATTTCTGCTTACAGTGTTAAACAATCAATCTTGCAACATCCAAGAATAAAATTAAAGACACAGGTGAGAAATTATCTACTCCATTTAAAATGTTGTCTTCAACTATCAAATCTCCAATTACTTCACCTCATTTTTTCCCTTATAATTTTATTTTATTTTTTCTGTTTCTTCTAAAAAAAAAAAGAATAAAAAAAGGCATCAAGTCTCCAATTATTTGCACATTTTCAAATGTTGTTTTTCTTTTGTTTTTTGTTTAACAATAAGAAAATCTAATGTGTGTCAATCTATCAGCACATTGAGGTCTTGGATAATAAAAAGTTGAGAATTCTTCCATCTGAGGCTGATAGAAGTAAGCTTCAGTTTGAGCTGCACTCTCTTAAGGCAACGCTTCCCAAGGTCATTGTTAAGGTGAGACTGAACCTGTATCTTGGTATTCGAAGTTGTTTAACAATCAGCGTTTAAAGCTAGATGGATTTCCAGAATTATTTGTTGGAAACATGGAAGTGGTTAGTTTTTAACATCATATTCTTTTGTATTTTGATGCACAGGGCATATCTACCATTGAGCGGGCAGTTATTAACAAAAACAAAGAAAAGTACAACTTGCTCGTGGAAGGGTCAGTCTTAGTACCTTATTGGAACCTATCAATTTTCCTTTTCATACTGGATTTACTGCTGAAATTATAATCCGTATTTTGCATTTAGGGGAGAGCTATATGCCTTGACCACTTCTTCTAGTTTTGTAATCTAATTTATTGAAACAGTAACTTATGAACGTTGTTTCCTTTTTGCTTGATGGGCTACGTTCATATTTTTTGTCTGCCCTACTTCTGTTTGGTCTCTATATCTAAAGTCTTAGTGTTTAGACATGGTTATATATTATATGAACCTTATGTCGTGTTGTCGCAGGTCAGGTTCATGCTTATTCCTTCTACTACTATAATTACTAATAGAAAATAAATAATTAGTGGAGACAGCCCAAAACTGCTTGTGGTAGTGTCTTGGGTTCCCAATTAAATCCAAAAACAAATTTTCACTAGTGAGGAGCACATTTAATATCGTAAACTAGAGAGGAAATATGTTATGATTGCTTTTTCTTCTTGTTGATTCGTCAATTCTAATGCTATTGCTTCCTCCTGTCATTCTAAAGCCAATGAATCAAAATTGATGCTTATCCATAGAGAGGCTTCAACGTGTTTTCTAGAACATTAGAAATTCAGGGAACCTCTTTTGCTCTTGGATATGAGAGCTTATGACAAGTGTGAAAGTTCTTATCTTTTCCTTGCTTTTTCTTGTTTCTCTGAGGGTTGGTTTGCTTACACTATAGAGGACTGGGTGTTTATGCTGATGACTGAATTCATGATGGTTAATTTAGTTGGTTGGTTATTAGCTTTTGATATTCTAGGGTTTGTGATGGAGAGAAAAAAGAAGGAAGATAAAAGGGAGAATCTTTTGTGGGAGTAGTTGAGCAATAGGATCTCTGTCTCTCTTATAGTTTACTAGGCTGCTAAAACAGATAATAATACGCAGCTCGAAGATATCAATATGTATACTGCAGTAATAGGATATATCCCGCTAGTAGGAAAAGAAAAAAAGGAGGCCCTGTTTACTAGTACCTACATTCTCCTACTACATTGCACCCCAAGCTAGTGCAAGAAACATCACATGCATGCAACTTCTTAATAAAATTGTAACCAAAAATAAACTTCTCAATAATACAAAATAAATGGCACTATTCAAATAATGCTACTACGTATCTCCTTTTTTTTCCTCTTTTTTTTTTTTTTTTTGTGGTGTCGAGGGCATCTTAATATTAATACCTATAATTTTTGGCTTTTATGACCTTCAGATGTTTGGGGCCGTCGTGCTGTACGGTTGTACCAGATTACATGTGATAGCAATATTGCAGTTGTTGCATATTGATTAAATGGTCATGTGTTGGAAAACCTGATTTTGTTAGGAGTACCTGAGCTCCCAAAGGTCATGAGCCATAGACCTCTGCAGATGATCTCAGTATCTCATGAATGCTTCTTTTCATCCATAGATCACATATATAGAGCCTTGACCCTTTTGTATTCTTCCTCGATTTTTCTTTCTTTCTTCTTTTTTAAACTTTCGAATGCTCTAAATAGATGCCATCTATAGCCTTATATGTGCTGCAAAACTTCCCTTTAGCTGATGAACATTTGAATCTTGGAAGAGTCCTCATGTAGATTCCTCTTCAAGGTCGTCATATATAAGCATACGTTCTTGAGTCTCGACGTAAAATTTCAACCAAGGGATATAAGTACTTGAACATAGTTCTTTGTTTGTATATTGGACAGGCTGCCCTATAATCAGTTTAATTAGTTTGACTGTATTTTTGCCTCATATCTCTGGAAGAAACCCATATAATTGGAGCAGGACAGTGAATAGTAAACACTTAGTTGCAACAAAGTAGTTCTTTTATATGGGAAGAGCAATCATTTAAAAGTTCTTCTCAGTGTTTTCAAGGTCACGACTAGTCCATCGCCTAGGCCATTTGGAACTATCGCCTCAAATATATGACTTATGGAATTCTATCCCAGAGCTGCTGAATTCACGACTCTATTAGAAAGTAGAATTACCAACTTTTACACGAATTTTCAAGTGGATGAGATTGGTCAGTGGTCTCAGTTGGAGTTAGGCCATACTTAAGGCAAACCATGGGGATCCTTGAGTTTTTTTTTGAAGTATAAGGGGGGCTGGTGTAAATATATAAGGCGTAAGGTTCTTAGTCTTTATATTGTTACAATATGGTTATCTATCTAAAATATTAGCATAACTTTTAACTCAAGTGGTATACTTGCAATTCTATTATGAAAGTTGTCTTTTTTATTTTGTAATTCTTATTTTTCGTTTTATCTTTATCATATTGCTGCGAATATTTTCCATTTTGTTATACTTATATATGAGTATTACATCAAATATGGCTCTTTAAATCATTGTCATGAATTTATGATTTTTGGACATGATTTCATTTAATATGAAGTGTTTTGATCATTTTATGATAATTTGATATTCATTGTAGAACACAATTAGATACATATAATTCTATGTATAAATTATCCAAGGACCTATAAATAAATAATTTTTTATGGCTTAGGCACCATCTAGGCCTTTCCTAGGCCAAGTCTCACCTAGATAAGGCTAATGATCTAGACATCGACTTGACACCTTGAAACCACTGGTTGTTCTTTTTAGGGTCCTGGTGTTGTCCTTTGTCATTCCCTAGTATGGTCTATGGTGGTAGGGATAGAGATTCTGACATGTTGCAGATGACATGCATAGAAGACTATACTTGGGAAAGTTAGAATAGCAATAAATAAAATGAAAATTAGAATGGGGTGTTGAAAAAGAAGGCTTTCGTATGTGTACTAGTATCTCTTCATAGTCTCTCTCTTTTTAATTTACACTAGAAGCAGAATCAAGGTTCATTTGTAGTCGCCTAGGAATAAGAGGGAACTGGGAAAGAAAGAGGGAATAACCTATGAGGGTGACGAAGCAATCTTTTATGAGAAATTCCCTTGAGGTCCTCCTTGGTGGCAAGAAGAGTGTGGAGAGAAATGTCATATCCATAGACCCAAGGTTTTTATATTATAAGATCACAAGAGATTATAGATATGGAGTAGGAAGCATGTAAGGTCATTTTCAAGAAGTTTGGAGGGCTGTTTATAGATATGTTTGTATTATAAGATCATAGGGTTCGCCGCTCATCATTCCCTTGAGGTTCTTAATGGTAAAGAAGTTATTTCATTGAAGAACTATTAATTGAACTCTCCATGTTTGCATTTGGCTCCACCTTTTCTTCACAAAATTGACATCAAAGAAAAAGAAAGAAAATGAAATGCATAGGATCTTTTGGTTGTTACTCGTAGTATTTAATGTCTTTATATATGTGTGCATGATGTACAAAAATATCCTTGGCTTACACTTGGAAAACACACACCCTTCGCTATTATTTTGTCTTTTCATAATAAAAAATAAATAAAAATTTAAGTCGGTGTTGTATTCCACTTCGTGGGTTGGCAGGTTGGCAGGTTGGAAGGATTTCTTTTTGCTCTCTGTCATTCCCTTCTCTCTCTTCTTTTAGCAAAATAGGTTTAAGTCACACTTTTGGCTTGCTACAAGCTGTGCTCAGGGGCTGCGGTTAGCTGCTTCCCTTGTACTCGTCAACTCGTTCGTTACAGATCTGATCAGGTGTCATCCATTTACCTTTTACTTAAGCTTAGACTTATGAAATAAGTTTGATCCTACCTATTTTTTATTATTAAAATGGTTTGCTTGTGTGCTCTGGTAGCTCTTTGGCCATTTATGTTATTTTTATTTGAGCGCCCTTCATGTAAATCTCTATTCAAAGGTTGTGTCGGGCAGCGCGCTTTAAGATGGCTTCTTAATGTGAGCGTTTGAATGAGGTATAAAGCCGAACCCAGTTGGAGTCCTCGCCATCACCTTGCCTGATACAGAGGTTTCATACCTGAAATTAGTAGAAATTTGTCATGTTGTGTAACGAATCTAAGAGTAGCTCGATCAAGCGTCCTTGTTCCTTAGCCTAGTCTATATCCACCCACCGCGTTGCTTCTCGCCCTTGAGTCTCGCTATGCTCAAAAGTGTCAACCTTACCACGTTAATGAAAGAAGTTGATGACGTTGTTTATAATGTCCTTTGGGGCGACGTTTCGACTACATTTTGCTTCATACCTAAGGAAGATGATTGGAGATGGCGGTGGTTTGGGGCATGTTTGAGAGGAGTATAGGGTAGGTTCGGAACGCAGGCTAAAACCTAAAATGGGTTGTATGATAAAAATTCAGTAATAGTATGCAAGTGACACATGTTACTTTAAAGTTTTTTGATGTAGATTCGTTGTGGAAGCAAGAATAAAAATACTCAAAAAGAATAATCAAGATAAATTCTTTTGAATAAAATACTCAAAGAGAAAGATACTGATATATTGTTGATTGAACTTCGTAATTGGAACTCCTTATATAGATAGCTCCCTTGAAACAACTTGAAAACTTCCTAAAACACTAAAAAAAATATAACACAAAGCAACTTTCTAATTCTATTTTTTTTTTTTTTTATCAGAAACAAGAATGTATGTATTGATTATGGTAAGTAAAGATCACATATCTAGAAGCACCAGAGGTACTTCAAACACCTAGGCTACCACCAAAGCTAAGACATAGAAATACCCGATATAGCCCCCCTCGCAAAACTCTCATGGTTGCAAACACTTCACCTTCCTCCTCTATAGTTAGAGGAATCAACGTGCCCTATACAAACAAATGTTTCAACTTAAACACCAATCCGACAGTGAAAATTCCCTAGAACTAGAAAAAACATGGACCCAAGAACTTGCTACAAACTCGGTATTTTCGCAAACCTTTATGCCTTAGCAACATAATTAAACACTCGATTATTATGTTTGAGCCAAACAGACAATAGTGTGGCAAATGAAGCAATTTGGCCCACCTCCCGTTCAAATTTGGATAGTGATGACAAATGAGACAAGGGTAAAGCTTCTTCTAGACTGTGAGCGGCACGTAACCTGTCACCTGAGAACCAAAACTAGTTGTGCCAAATCTTCCTTAAATATGTGTTCTAGTGATTCTTCATCCTGCATACATAGAACACAACAGTGTGGAGAATAACAAATGCTAGGGAATTTTCTTTGTAGCACATTGATAGTATTTACCCGCCTATGGGCAAGTAGCCACCCGAAAACCTTTACTTTGGAAGAGACCTGTACATTCCAAATAAAGGAAAAGAGTGGAAATGGGGAGAATGAGGAGCTATCAATAAGGGTCTTGAAGTCAGATTTGTATGAGAATAACTTGGAGGGTCGGAGGGGGATAACGACCATTTATACGCATCTAACCTAGAGGAAAATCTAAGGTTCTCAAGGATAGTGTTAAGGTTAGCCATTTCATATTGTTCCCTTGTTGTCAGAGGTTTGGGGAGATATAGGTTCCAGGATGGTGGATTTTGGGATGGGATTGTGTGGGTAGGGTTACAAAGGAAACTATAGGATGATTATGTAATGTGGAAAGACGGTTTAGACGAGGGAAGTTTTCAGCCAATGTTGAGGGCCCAACCCATCTATCCTCCCAGAACCGAAAGAAGCTTCCATCTCCAACCACAGGTCGCAAATACTCAAAGAATTGATGGGCTATAGAAGATATGAACTTCCATGGGCTTCTATAAGTATTCCTCCTCCTCCAATCCACAACCCTACCACAATTGAGCATTCCATGTCTACTGATAATGACCTGCACCCATAGGGGTTGTTGATCCTTGATTATCCTCCAGAGCAAGGATTGAAAATTTGACTTCACCCTTGACTTCGGTCACTTGAAAATTGGAATTAATTCGGAGAAGTTTAATTCAACATAGAGAATTTTTGTAAAAAATTTGCTAAATTAGAGAAGTTTAGAGAATTTTTTGCATATATGGTTAAATATCTAGATTTATTGTAGTATAAGCTAAAAACTAATATAAATAGACACTTTTAATACATAAAAATACCCATAAGTGACCTAACAAAATCAATCTTGTTAAGTGGGTTGATGAATTTGAAATGGTGACTTTTGGTCTTCATTTTCTATGTTTTGATATTTAATTTTGTGGTGGCTTGCTTCTCGACCATATAATTTGCTAGTTTGGATTCTGCCATGCTTAATTTATTAGTTTATTATTTAAATGTATTTCTTTTTCATCTTGTTTTATAAGAGTTAACTAAAAGAAGAAGACTTTGGGAACTCTTTTAATATATTTTTAAATTTTCATCTCAATTCAACTTTCTTTATTTATTTTTGTTTTTTTTTCTTTTTAGTAAAGCATATCCCATAAACTACATAATTTGTTGTTAAATTATTTTTTATAATTTATATTGCTATGTTGGTTAATGAAGTTGAAAATAATACATAATTATTGGTATTTTTTTTATTTTTTATTGATGAAATGACATCTTTTTTTACTTCTCTGTTGTATTTTTTTTATTTTAATCGAATTTTTGCATTTTCTAATTGAAAAATATAAATTTTATCAAATTTTGCCAATTTTTTTTTGAATTTTATCAAATTATTTCGAGAAAGTTTTGCATTTTTTATATTACATCACTTCACACTTTGGTGGTTAAAGAAACCGAAAAAATTCATCAAATTTCGCTGAATTTCGGCGAATTTTTGAATCATGCTCTAGAGCCACTTAGCGCATAAAGCAATATTCTTTTTCGTAATGTTACCAATACCAAGTCCCCTTTTCTCCACTGGCCATTGTATAACCTTCCATTTAATTGAACATGATTAACCCTTCACCTCTTTCTAATTCTATTATAACTCTATTTAGACTCTTTTAAACACTTTCTAATAAACCTTAAATACTAAAAACGAATTTTAAAAACTATCTAGTAACTACTACTAAAATAGAAATCTACCAAAATAGAAACTCATCTAAAAAAGGAAAATTAAAAGCATAAAAAAATGCTAAAATATGTTATGCATCCATCCCTCCTTGTTGGAAAGAATTCGTCCTTGAATTCGAATTACCACCAGAAGAATCATCATAATATGGTGAATGTCGAACAATAAAATCATTAGATGTGTGAAGATAGTTACGGGAATGCACCATGTAAGCATTACGATTATTCTTTGTAGTAAATTCTGAATCAATTGTCTTACTAAGAAATTTGTCGAATTGCCATGACCTTTTCAACAAGAAATGTCATGTCTCCATCTCGCTACTAATAGTGAATATGGACTGGAAAATATTAGTATGCGATCACGCGTCACCTTCTTCAACTTTTGGATCGACCAAGCATAACTTTTGAACAACTAAAAGTTCCCCTTCATCACCATATACCGCCTCTTCCTCAATATTATCAAGATATTTATCAAATATTGGGGGTTTACCATGGTCATCATATTGCTCATCATCTGCATCAATAAGAATAATCTTGCCTGATCGTTGTGGAAACAGAAAGCCCCCTTGATTAATAAACAAGTTTTCCATTTTTCGTCATTCCAATCATCTCCCATAACTTGAGACATGGAACGTTGGCGCTCTAGACATTCATCTTGTGCCTGCCTCTATAGTCCTAGATGATGCAGAAAATCTAGTGAAGGATCACTTTCATAGCCTTCGTTGTGGGCAATATCCTGATGTCAAACTAGTGCGCCTAGATCATCATGATGATTGTATTGTACCGCAGTTCTAATCCAATCATCTATGTCAGCTGGTGTGGAGCAAACCTCAAGGCGAGGTAGTGGTGCGGGAAGTGCCTGTGGTAGCAACAATTCCTTCAATCTTGGTTAATTGCATGAGATTGATCGGATTCAAACCCCTACTCCGAATGTGAGATGAAGCTGCGAGATTCCCGTGAGAACTTGCGACTTTTTCCCTGTCATGGACAACAACCGACTTTTGAGGTTGTTGTTGTGATGACATCAAATGTGAAACAACTTCTAACAGTTGATTCATGGTTTTGGCATTGTTGGTTTTTAGTTCTTCAAGTTGATCGACCCAAGAATTAGTTGTGGGTCTTCCTCTATTCTTCGGCGCCATTGAAGAAAAAGAGCAAGATCAAACCTGGCTTTGATAACAATTCTGATATAGATTTGTTGTAGAAGCAAGAACAAAAATACTCAAAAAGAATGATCAAAATAAATTTTGTTGAATAGAATATCCAAAGAGAAAGATAATTGATATATTCATTGATTGAATTTCGTAATTGGAGCTCTCTATATAGATAACTTACTTGAAACAATTTAGAAACTTTTTAAAACACTAAAAAATAAGTTTCCTAAGCTATCTATAACATAATAACAACTTTCTAATTCTATTATAAATCTATTTAGACACTTCTAAACACTTTCTAATACACCTTAAATACTAAAAACAAATTTTAGAAACTATCTAGAACTACCACTAAAATAGAAATCTACCAAAATAGAAACTTATCTAAAAAAGGAAACTGAAATAAAACGCATAAAAAAACATGATAAAATATATTATGCATCATTTCCAGTGATATGCTCAAAGCTTGGTAATTTCCACTTATCAACATTTGAAAATTATCTACCACGTAAAGGAGAAAACTTACCAAAGAGAGAATAGTGGAACAATCCCACGTTTTATATATCCTCTTGAAAAATTGTTAAGGATGGGCATTTTTTTTTGTCATGTGATTGGGTTTTGACCATATACCCTACCTGAAGAGCAAGAATGATGGATGGGATGGAGATGGTAACAAGAAAGAACAATGAAGGAAACTGGGAGAAATAGGAAAAGTTGGGGCTCAAACCTCTTATGATAACTAGTAAACTAGGTCATCCCTGAAATGCACCTTAGCAAAAGTTTCACATAATAGAAGAAATATAGTATTCTTCATTTGTCAACTATACCCTATACTGTCAGAAACGGAAAGAAGAAAATGAACACATAGAAATCCCTTTCTTGGCTTGCGTTGCATTATGGCTGAACAGTCGATATCAAAGCATGTTATTAAAATGATACAGGAGATGTAGCCCTGTTTTGTTTATGAATCTGATTGTGCAAAGATTCACATTTTCAGAACAAATCTACTAGCAGTCATGACCACTCCTGGAGTTGTTGGGCGTAAAACAACAAGTAATCATATTATAGAAGTCAAGGAAACACTTGGCATTGAAGCTGCAAGGGCGTGCATCATCAGTGAAATACAGTACACCATGGCAAGCCATGGAATGAGCATAGATATCCGTCATATGATGCTTTTAGCAGATTTAATGACATATAAGGTGAGTTATTCAGTCTTCTAACATATATAACATGCATTAATACTGAGATATGAATCTCAATCACTGCCAACTTTAGTATTTTGAATGCAGTGTGTAATACTTATATGTGTGTTTCCTGTAACAGGGTGAAGTGTTGGGAATCACAAGATTTGGCATCCAAAAGATGAAAGAGAGTGTTCTGATGCTTGCATCATTTGAAAAAACAGCCGATCATCTGTTTAATGCTTCATTTAATGGGAGAGATGACAAGATCGAGGGAGTCAGTGAATGCATCATTATGGGTATACCAATGGAGATAGGGACTGGAATACTTAAAGTTAGACAAAGGTACGTAGATGTAACTGGTTATTAATCTAGAAGCATGTGTGCCCCGCCCCCCCCCCCCCCCCCCCCCCCCCCCCCCCCCCCCCCTCCAAAATAAAATAAAATAAGTGTGGCTATCAAAAGTCTGTTTTGTGTGTGTGTGCATTTACTGTTACACTCACTGTAACTTCAGGGGAGGTCATTGTCATTATCATTGTTATCTGCTCCACTTTTCTTAATTGTTGGGTTCAACAGTGTTAATCTTCATTCGTGCTTTGTCATTCAACTTGCTGTAACTTATCTTCTATTAGGCATTTGTCTTGAGTGTGATTCTAAGAATTTAATCAAATCTTTAATTAGGATTCCTAATGATGATGACTAAAAAAAGTAGAATCTTGCAATTGACGATTCAAATCTCACCCCATAAAATAGAATAAAAAATAAATAAAAAAATAAAAACATTTATTTATGCTGTATGCATAATATATTGTTAAGCATAGTGCGCCACCTTAAAATTTAAAGTTCTTGTTTGTGGAAGGAAAGAGTAATATTCCACTATCACCAAAAGAAGGTTACAGGCCCCTCTTTATATAGATGATAATGCTCATCTATTTTAGGGATATTTACAGCTAATCTAGAAAGGAAATCAGAACTATCTAAAACTGAAAGCTATAAAACAGGAAACTTATATCTACAGATTTGGTAACAGACTACCAAATCTCCTAAAATTATGGGATAAGAAAAAACTGATCTGTTAGCTGTAGATCTCCTCGATATTAGCCCCTAATATTGCTAACAGATCATCAAACATAAATCTCTCTATAATTCTACACTCCCCCTCAAGCTGGGCGGTAAATATTAATTAACCCCAGCTTGGAATTCAAATCATCAAACACCTTTCTCGGTAGAGCCTTGGTAAGGCTGTCTGCTGTCTGAAGACATGTAGGCACATACAACATCTTGATTATTCCTTCCTCTATCTTCTCCTTTATAAAATGTCGATCAATTTTCACATGTTTTGTTCTATCATGATGAACTGAATTTTTGGCAATGCTAATTGCTGATTGATTATCACAGAACATTTTCATAGGTTCTTCATCTGAAATTTTTAATTCCTTTAGCACCCTTTTTAACCAAATTCTCTCACAAATACCGTGTGCCATTGCCCGGAATTCAGCTTCTGCACTGCTTCTTGACACCACTGACTGCTTCTTACTTCTCCAAGTGACCAGATTTCCCCACACAAAAGTGCAATATCCTGAAGTTGATCTTCGGTCTTGCACTGATCCTGCCCAATCTGCATCGCTGAACACTTCAATATCTCTTCTTTGGTTCTTCTCAAAAAATAATCCTTTACCTGGTGTTAGTTTCAGGTATCTCAGGATTCTATACATAGCTTCCATGTGTTCTTCATTTGGATTGTTCATGAACTGACTTACCATGCTAACAGCAAATCCAATGTCTGGTCGTGTGTGAGAAAGGTATATTAGTTTACCTACTAATCTTTTGTATCTTCCTTTGTCCACGGGTGCACAATTTTCCTTAGCTCCTAGTTTGATAGTTGGATCCATAGGAGTATCTGCCGGCTTACACCCGAGCATTGCAGTCTCTTTTAAGAGATCTAGGACATATTTTCTCTGTGAGACAGAGATTCCCTTTCTTGACCTTGCAATCTCCATACCTAGGAAATATTTAAGATTCCCAAGGTCCTTGATTTCAGATTCTGCAGCTAGTAAACTTTTGATGGTGCAGATTTCCTCTTCATAGTCTCCTGTTAGGATTATGTCATCAACATACACTATGAGGACAACAAGTTTTCCTACAGAAGAGTGTTTAGCAAATAGTGTATGGTCCGTCTGACATTGAGTGTAGCCATGCTTCTTCACTACCTTTGTGAATATTTCAAACCAAGCTCTTGGAGATTGCTTGAGCCCATATAGAGATCTCCTAAGTTTACAAACCTTGTTACATGTAGTTTGTGTCTCAAATCCGGGGGGAATTTCCATGTACACTTCTTCAGTTAGGTCCCCATTTAGAAAGGCATTCTTGACATCTAGTTGGTGGAGAGGCCAGTCAAGGTTTGCAGCCAAAGATAATAAAACCCGAACTGTGCTTAACTTGGCTACAGGAGCAAATGTCTCCTCATAATCGATTCCATATGATTGGGTGAATCCCTTTGCAACTAGCCGTGCCTTGAACCGATTAACACTCCCATCTTCATTATATTTTATTGTGAAGATCCATTTGCAGCCTACTGGACGTTTCTCGGTTGGTAAGTATATCGGATGTTTTGTGCATGATCTTACCCCCTTTTCTCACAGCATAGGAAGGCCACTGTCATCATTAGTTTCAGGATTAGTGTTACCTGGTGGATCTTCACTTGGTCTAGGACTTGAGTTAGACTCTTGGGTTTGCTCAAGAGATGCCTGTTGTTCCATCTCCTTTTGGTTCTTTCTCCTCCTTGAGTAGGTAATCAATTCATCACTCTTTGTTGATTGAATAGTGTCCAGATTTTGAGGTGGATTGTTGGCTTGATCTTGAGTAGGAGGTTCTAGGAAGTAAGAAGACTCAAGGGAGAGATTTTGAGGAAGAAGTGATTCATGATTTAGTGATGGGCAGGTTTGGTCAGAATTAGGAGAGACATGAGGTGATTCTTCAATATCCCAAAGCTGATATTCTAGGATAAAATTAGTCTTCCCCTGAATATCAGATTTGGGGAAATAAGGTTGTTGCTCAAAGAAGGTGACATCCATGGAGTGATAGAATTGTTTAGTGAGTAGCATTTATATCCTTTTTGAGTTGGAGAGTACCCAAGGAAAATACATTTATGAGCTCTAGGATCAAGTTTGTCCTGGTGTTGTTGATGGACATGGACAAAAGCTGAACACCCGAAAACTTTGAATGGGATGGTGGAGATGAGACGAGTAGTGGGAAAGGACTGAAGGAGAATTTGATAGGGAGTCTGGAAGTTAAGAATCCGAGATGACATCCTATTTATGAGGTATGCAGCAGTAAGGATGGCTTCACCCCAGAAATATTTTGGTACATGGGTAGAGAACATAAGAGACCGAGCCACATCAAGAAGATGCCGGTTTTTTCTTTCGGCAATACCATTTTGCTGAGGAGTGTTAACACAGGAACTTTGGTGAACAATACCATGACTCATGAGATAATCATTAAGGCTGGAATTGAAATACTCTTTGGCATTGTTAGTTTTCAGAATTTGAATTTTTGCTTGGAATTGTGTTTGGATCATGGTATTGAAGGTTTTGAAGATCTGGTTTGCCTCGGATTTTTCTTTCATGAGGAATACCCATGTGAGTCTAGTGTGATCATCAATAAATGAAATGAACCAGCGAGAACCAGTAACATTTTTTATCCTAGAAGGACCCCATATAGCACTATGAATCATGGAAAAAGGTTGAGATGCTTTGTAGGATCTGTTAGGATAAGAATTGCGAATATGTTTAGAGAATTGACAGATCTCACATTGAAATTTATTTGAATTTTTATTATGGAATAATGAAGGAAACAACTTCTCAAGATACAAGAAATTTGGATGACCTAACCTATAGTGCCATAACATAATTGCACTATCATTATTAGACTGACTCAGACAAAGAAACAGGACTTCTAGACACTGAACAATCTGATTGATGAATTGCTCCTTGAGGAGGATCATTAACCTCTAGAAGATAGAGCCCCAAACACATCTTGGCACTGCCAATCGTCTTCCCCGAGTCCAAGACCTGAAATTCACACAGATTGGAGCCAAATTTAGTAACACAGTTGAGATCCCGAGTGAGTTTACTAATGGACAGTAAATTGCAATTTAATTTTGGTACAAGTAGAACAGAATCAAGAGTGATGTTCTTTGAAATTTGAACCGAGCCTGTACCAGCCACCTTTGAGAGTGACCCATCAGCTATTCGCACAGTTTAATTTTTATAGCATGGGGTGTAAGTTGGAAACAACTTCTCATCTCCAGTCATATGATCAGAAGCTCCTGAGTCTATAATCCATGGACTGAGCCTCTCCTTGTTAGCATTTAGACCACTTAAAAAATTACCTTTTTGTGCCAGGTATCTGGTACCAACCACAGTAGGAGCTGGTGCAGGCAAGGATTGGCTGAACATTTTCTGCAAGATCTCTATCTGTTCCTTGCTGAAGGGAGTTGGTTCGGGTGGAGGTTGTTCATCCATGGAAGCAAGGTTGCCTCGTCCTTCTTTGTCATTGGCAAACCGGGAAGGTCTCCAGTCTGCTGGTTTGCCGTGAATCTTCCAGCAATTGTCCTTGGTGTGACCAGGACGTCGACAATGATCACACCATGGTCGCCCTTTCTTTGGTCTGTGATCGTTGTTGTTGGATGGATTCCCTCTCACCACAAGTGCTGAACTCTCAGGATTTGTCACAGAATCTTGAGATCCCATCATGATCTTCTTTCGACTTTCCTCTCTCCGAACTTTGGAGAAAACTTCTCGGATATTTGGTAGTGGTTTGGATCCTAAAATTCTTCCTCGTACTTCATCAAGGTTCTTATTTAATCCAATCAGAAATTTGTATATTCTTTTCCGTTCAATTATTTGTCTATACCTGATCCCATCATTCGAACAACTCCAATTGTGCTCCTCGAATAAGTCTAGCTGCTGCCAATACCGATTGAGAGTGTTGAAGTATTGAGTCACCGTTAATTCTCCTTGGCGGAAGTCATGAAGGACACTTTCCACCTCGAATAATTCCGATGTATTCTCATTGTTAGAATATATTTCCTTGGCAGCATCCCAAATCTCCTTTGTTGTTCCATAGAGAAGAAAGTTTTCTCCAATGTCATTTGTCATGGAATTAATGAGCCATGACATGACCATATTATTCTCAGCATTCCAAACTTTGAACTTTTCATTCGTCTTGTTTGGTTTGGCAGCATCTCCGGTGAGATAATCATCTTTTCTCTTTCCGCATATGAACATCATTACGGAATGGGACCATTGGAGATAGTTGTTCCCATTCAGTTTGTGTCCTGTAATGGGCATGAGGTTACTATCATTGTTGGAAGCCATGGCTTCCTGATTGGAGGTGATTTGGGAAACGATAGCTCTTGAATCACGTCTCCCGTATTTGGTCATATGAGGGAATTAGGGTTCAGAGATTTCTCTGATACCATCTTGTTTGTGGAAGGAAAGAGTAATATTCCACTATCACCAAAAGAAGGTTACAGGCCCCTCTTTATATAGATGATAATGCTCATCTATTTTAGGGATATTTACAGCTAATCTAGAAAGGAAATCAGAACTATCTAAACTGAAAGCTATAAAACAGGAAACTTATATCTACAGATTTGGTAACAAACTACCAAATCTCCTAAAATCATCGGATAAGAAAAAATTGATCTGTTAGCTGTAGATCTCCTCGATATTAGCCCCTAATATTGCTAACAGATCCTCAAACATAAATCTCTCTATAATTCTACAAAAGTACTCCTTCATATGTTTGGTATGTTGACTTTTGGCTTTTGATCATTTTCCCTATATAAAAGTTTTAGAATGACCTGATTTTTTGTGAGGTTGAGTTCTTTAATGAGACAGCTGTCTTCAGAAATCAATTTACTCAAAATTAATAGCCTAGTGAGAAGGGGCTGTGGCAGATGAATACCTATGGGAGATGTAGGCTGTTCATTTTAATTCTTTATTTGACAACAGTCTAACTGGGCTACTTATTCAAAATTTTGTAAACTTTTGTAATGGTATTATCCATTGTGAAAATATCATCCCCAACAAACATATGCTTATTTTAAAACTTGAACACTGCCTAAATAGTTATAAGTCAAACTAAAATAATCTAGTTGCATGTCTATGAATCATGCTTGTGTATATGTTACTATAAAATTCAACTTAATTGAGGTTGTCAACGCCCAAGCAATTTAATTCCAATTCAAGAATCTGACAATCATGGTGTCATGATCTTGGTTCTTTGCGACCTTAGTTTAGCATGGTAGACAAGAAGGATGAAGAGAAAAAGAGGGAAGTCTTAATTTCGCCATCTCCAATTTTCCTTGGATGGAAGTTGCTAGAAATGCTTTTTATATGTGGGGAAAGAAAGATCATGGCGAAGGATTGGGAGGAAAATCATATCCCAATCCAGCCATCACTCTTTAGAAGGGAGCGTAATGAAATCAGCTTTTGGAACTCTTGGTGCTCACATCTGATTGGAATGGACATTCTTGTAGACATTTATATAGATGGTTGTGTTGGAATTGTGCAGCTGCAAATGAAATGTCAAAGATCATCCCTCTCTCATATTCTTGGAGCTTGGAAAATTTAATCTATGCACATAGAAGACCATGTCCAATGGATGTGTATCCCCCCACCCCCACCCACACACACTCTAGGTAGTAAGAATCGTGAATCGGAAGTGAATTGATGGGGGTCCCTCTGAATCGAATCAGGATTCAAATCAATGAATTGTAGGATTTAGGATACAATTGTGAATTGTATATTAATTTAGATATTAGAGACATTTATTTGTATTCTTAATGTTATATTAAATTTACATTATAAATTTCAATATCTTGTTTTTTTTTTATTTACGATTTATTCTATTAAATATAATCATTGAACTTCAATGTTCGAAGTTTCGAACATTGAAACATAATTTAAATTAAACAAAGTTTGTCCAAATAACACAAATGATCAAAGCATAATGTCGAGCCAAAAAAGTAATAATAATAAAATCTATCGACCCCCCCAAGAAAAATGAAATCAGTTAAACACAAAACACGCAGCAGAAAAGAAAATGGAAAAGAGGGTTTCTTTTGTTGTTGAGTGTGAACGTGAGGAGACAAAAAAAAAAAAAGCCCTCTGAATCTGAATTGCTGAATTGTGCGATTTCACACATGAATCGCATGATTCACACTAATTCAAACTGATTCAAGGGGGGGATTTACAGGTATTAGGATTCATAGGTGCGATTCGGATTGATGGAGGGCGAATCAAATCACGAATCGTAGGATTCGCAGATTCAAATCAGGATTTTGTCAACCTTTCACACACACAAACTCCATAAAGTTGGTTGGACAGAATAAATGATAACTCCTCATCATAGCATTGTGGTCCGCTCACATAATTAGAGGTGCTACTGGCTTGCGGTCATAGTTGTTAGATCGAAATCGAATCACAAAATCATTGAGGGTGTGATTGGATTCAAATCGTTAATGGAATCGTAAATTGTAAGATTTTTTTTTCGAAGTTTTTATTTTTATTTTTTAGTATTTGCAGAAATATACTTCAATTTTTTTTTGAATATTTTTAATAATTACAATAATCATTTATTTACTTATTTTGTTTGTATCTTTTTTTTTTCTTTTTTTTTTTTTTTCTTTTTTTGAGAAACAACAAAATACCATATCATATTTTGTTTGCATCAAACTCACAAATAAATCTTCCTCCTGTATCAAACATTCCATTATCTTTTTTTTTTTTTTCTTTCCTTTCTTTGAAATGAACTTTTTAAAGAATGAACTAGCATTATCTAGCTCATTGATACAAGTCTTATTATTCTTGTATATCGATGTTTCATTCCTAGGGCTCCACAATTAGTTTTGTTTTGTGAGTGCACCATAGAGCCATGAAACACAAACATAATAATGAAAAACCACCCAAAACTTCAAATAACACGAAAAAAAGGCCTTATAACCGAAAGAAACATTATAAACATAGAAATTACCAAGTACTTGGAAGCTTTTAATTGTTTAAAAACTAAGAAGGATTTTGTACAATAATGAAAAACCACCCAAAACGTCAAATAACATGAAAAAAAAAGGCCTTATAATTGAAAGAAACATTAAAAACATAGAAATTACCAAGTACTTGGAAGCTTTTAATTGTTTAAAAACTAAGAAGGATTTTGTACTTAATTTAGTGAAATAAAAGAATTAGGGAAACAAAACCTTTCTTAGTTACATGCAATGGAGACAAACCTAAGCTTTTAAAAAGCTTAAGGTTGTCTCATTGGGTTATAAATTAGTTAAAAAAGAGTTGAAAACAATAAACTATTAGTTCCAAAAATATTGGTTTTTAATTAAGTTAAATTGATTTTGGAAAAAAAAATCTTACGATTTGATTTGAATCCTATGATTCAAGCCGAATCGCTAGGTACCATTACAGACGTGCTAGGACTTTAAACACCTATAAGGCACACAACACACTAAGTGTTACCGGATTATCTTACAATACACAATAGGAACACAGGAAAAGACTTACAATGATTCTGGAAATGAAAACTTGGAAGATCAACTTCAAATCCTAAACATGTTTCTACCTTGGAAATATTATTTTTTACCTTGAGTTCTAAACAAGTGAACTCGTTTATTTATAGACATATAGACACGGACGTAAGATATCTTCAAATCCGCGGACTTCAGAAGGCTTCAAATCCCTGGTAGTCGTTGAGCTGACTGAAGATAAGATCACGTGCTATGAGTTGGAAAGATAAGCACTTGCACACCAAAAGCAAAGATGCCTTAACTTTACACTGTACATAAAGAAGACGCATCATGTTGATTTGTCCTCTTGTGATGAGTGGGGGACAGAGGTAGGGACCACAGCATGTGAAGATGAGCTAGCAGATGAGGAGGAATCTGGCTGAGCTGGTGCAGACTGTTGGGCGAGAGCGATGTCTTCCATGATGGCCGGAAGATGAGGTTGCATCAGTTGGTGCCACTGTCGATGAGCACAGTGGATGCGGTTGAGCAGGATTAGTCGTGTTGACGGAGAAGATTCAGAGAGATCAATGCTGTTGAGTCTCTGGAGAATTCTGCGAGCATCACGAAATCGTCGGAGTCGGAGGAGAGCGAGTTCTCTTCGTAGTCGAGGATACTGGTTATGTGGGTTGTTATCCATGTAAGCAGTGAGGATCCGATGTCGGTTATGGCTGTTGTGTTCTTCTCGAAGGTAAGCAGTAAGATGTTGAATTAGTTGATGGATCTTCATGGAGTCGGGGAGAAGTGTCACACTGAGTTTCCATATTTACATCTGGGTCACCTGTGTCAAAATTGTCAAGCCAGTCTTCATGGTGATCATTAGGCGGAGGAGGTCGAAGACCTAAGGCAATAAGAGCATTGTCTTCAAAGTCTTGAGCTTGCTGGCATTCTATAATCTCTGCATCAGAAAGAGGTGGATCATTTATACTTCTTCTGGTTTGTCTTGGAGGGTCGCTGAAGTGTGGAAGAACTCGATTGTGATATTCTACTTCTTGTTGTTGTTGACAATCATAGAGATCTTCGTAGATCAGTGGAGAACTATCAAGGCGTTGTCTGAGTGGAGAAGGACTGGGAGATCGTTCAGGAGGATCTCTGAATTGAGGGAGAGGAACATCAAGAGCTGTAAGATTGGAGATTAATTCATCCAAATGATTTGGAGGAATAAACTCACGTGGTCCGATAATAGTATGAGAGGATGTTGAAGAAGATGGACCATTAATATCTTCTAAAAAACGTCGGACTCCTGAAAGGACTGCGTCAGTAAGATGGCAAGAGTAAGTAGCAAACTCTTGGAGATAATGTTCTGCAACAAGTCCTTGGGATGAATCAGAGAATGGCTGGTAACCAATATATATAGCATGAAGACGATGTGGTCGTTGCTGGCAGATTTCTGAAATATGACGTAACCATGTTTGTCGTGGAGCAAAAAGATCCATGCACCAGTCTAAACGGGTTGTAGTTGTATTATGTAACTGGAAATATTGTTGTATTTCAGAGGGTACAAATGTTAATGCTATTTTGTATAAACAAGAAATACACCATAAATACCAGAAAACTTATCAGAAATCTCAGGACGAAGATGAAATAGAAATAAATAGGGTTTGGTTTGGTGCAAAGCATTAGGATGAAGATGGGCTGGATAGTTCATGAAATAGTTATGGGCATACTCAAACAAGTGTTGAGCATATGAGTGGACTTCATAAGCAGTTGTGGGCTTAAGTAAATCATGAGGGAAAATAGCACCAATAAGAGGGAAAATGCCATGGGCATGAATGAGTTGGATAGGCTTAGTTGTATGAACAGTATTGGGCTGGACTATCAGGGGACAGTGAATACCATTATGAAAAAGGGAAATCTGTTGAGTATGAGGTTTTTGGATAGGTCTGGAGAGAAAATCAGCTAGAACATTCTTGTTTCCGGGAATATGTTTCACTGTGAACTGGAATTGAGTAAACCATTCCTGGAGACGAAGAAGTTGAGCAGAGGGAACCAATTTGTTCCTGAATTCCAACATTTTGGGAAATGAGGAATTATCCATTTGTATTTCAAAATGTGCGGGCCTTAAGAAAAAGGCGAACTTCATAATACCATACTTAACTGCAAGGACTTCTTTGATGGTAATATGGTAATGGAGTTCAGACTCTGAAAATTTACCACTGTGATATCCACAAATAGAATCAGTGGAGTCTTTGTGTTCAAGGAGAACAGCACCCCAGTAAAGATCAGAAGCATCTGTTTGGAGAATTAAGGATCCAGTAGTAGGGATCACCAATGGAGGAGGATTCTGACAGATCTTCTTGAGAACTTGGACAGCATCAGTATGTATATCCTGCCAAGGAGGATGTTTCTTTAACAGAGCAGATAATACTGATGTATGTTGAGTGATACGAGGGATAAACATTCGGAGATAATTGATAATACCAAGAAATTGTTGAAGTTGTTTAACTGTCAAATTTGTGTCAGGGAATTGTAGTAATTCCACAACAATATGAGAACCAGGTTGATAGACACCATTAAAAAACTTCATACCAAGGAAATCAATTTCGGATGTACAGAGAATACTCTTCTTCTCAGAGAGCATGATACCATGCTGTTGTGTAATATCTAAGAACTGAGATATAAGCTGGTGATGAGCAGCTTCAGTCTTGGAGAAGAGTAAGATGTCGTCAATATAAATAAGAGCTGTGGGGAGAATAGACGCATAGATGCGAGTCATGGCTTTCTGAAATAGTGAAGGGGCAACCTTAAGACCAAATGGCATTACGGTCCATTGATAATGAGCATTGGGAATGCAGAAAGTTGTCTTGGATCTATCATCAGGATGAATACCCAGTTGCCAAAATCCTGCTTTCAGATCAAATTTGCTATAGATAGTGGATCCTGAAAGTAAGGTAAGCTGGGAAGATATCTTTGGGAGAGGGAATTTATCATCCTTGAGAAAGATATTTAACGGCTTGTAATTGATAACAAGTCGTTTCTTGCCACGTTGTAGTTCAGCTCTTTTGTTGACATAGAAGGCTTGACAAGCCCAATCAGATGTAGTAGGTTCAATCAAACCTTGAGAGAGTAATTCATCGCATTCTTGCCGTGCTAAGGCAAGTTCATCAGGAGGCATTCCAGGGTGAATAGCCTTTGTCGGATTAATGTCTTCATTCAGCTTGAATGGGAGATGGACATAAAATTTAGAATTCTTCCATAGAGGATGTTGATGAGCAAAAGTCTTATTTGATTCACTGAAACATGACTTGAGCTTATCCTGATAGGATGGAACATCTTGAATCGCATACAACTTAGGAATAGTCGTATAAGGGAGTGTTTGATTCTGATAAGAAATTCCATGTGGTAGAATTCTGAGCTTGGATTTGGAGTAGAGATCCATTCCAAAGAGAATATCCTTATATGGAAGATCACATCCAAGAATATGGGTCCAAATAATGAGATTAGGGAAGAACTTGAGACCAATCTTCCGAGCAGTAATCAGATGAGTCTGAAAAATCTCATTATTAGCAGCTTTGAAGGATTCAGTACGAGACTTCCAAAAATTATCCGGGAGTATGCGAGGATTCATCATACTCTTAAATGCACCAGTGTCGAAATAACCAATAACCTTGATAGGATTATCAAATTTGGTAGGTAATACGGAGATTTCAGCATAGGGCATAACATGTGAGACAGCCATAGAAGGAGGATGATATGGCTTGATCATTCCGATATAATCTTCATCATCGGAAGGAGAAGAAATATGTTCATCATCAGAGGAAGCTTCTTGATAAGCAAAGATAGTAGTGTCATCTGGCGAATCTTGTTCAGAAAAGATAGACTCAATATCTTGATCATCTTGTAAGGAATAAGACTGCTGAATCTGTTGAATAAGATGTTAGCCTTTCTTTTTATCAGGACATTGTTTAGCAAAATGTCCAGGCTTCTTACAGATATAACACCGAGCAGTTTTGGAGGGAGTTGTACGGCGTTTGAAATATCGGAGATGACGCTTTTTCTTCCATCGTTGTCTTTTAGAAAACTTTGAAAATTTCTGAGGATTCTTTTTATGAAATTTCCATAGTTTCGGATGAGATTTCTTCTTAGGAGGAGAACATTGACATGTGGATTTGCATCCAATCTCAAGATACTTCTTATCACAGACATTTGATGTATAAAATGATGAGGTCTGAGATTCTGAAATAAGACGTCGTATCTCACAGTTCTTTTCTATAGCTTCAAGAAGTTGCTGGAAGATTTCAGCAAGAGATAACTGTTCCAAAGGTCTGCCTAGAGCTTTGAGAAGACGATTCAATTTTGGATGAAGTTCTTTTGGCAGTGAAGCTATGAATGTATGTTTCAGATCTGTTTTATCATAACCACCAAGGAGATGATATCGCTGGAGCATTCGAGTAAAGTGTCGATAAAGATCTTTCTTTCGAAGAGAGCAGCATTTCATTGTGAAATATTCTTGTTTGTATTTCTTTTCGAAAGTTGAAGCATCACCAACAAATTCACGTATAAGGACATTATAAAAGTCCGTAAGGGGGATCTGAGTAAGTTGTAGCATGCGGTACTCACCAAGTGAAGATAACCAATCTCGAACAAATCCAGTACATCGTGAGATAAAATCAGAAATAACAGCATTAGATGTACGATCAGCAATCTGTTGGTTTGACATCCATGCAGCCCAAGATAATATCTTGGTGCGCCATTGTTCATATGGGACATCATCGAGAGAAAACCAAGGGCCATTATTATTGCGGCTGAAAAATTGCTGAGGATTAGGAGCCTGATCGTGTGCAGGTGGATTATCGGGATCACGCATATCAACTTCTTCATCATAAGCTTGCGGTTGATTCTGAGATGACGAGGGGTCATCAGCCATATGAATCTGAGCAAGAGCAGATATATCTATCTGATAGGAATCAGTAGCAGATATGTCAGATAAAGCTGGATCAGAAGAAACATCTGTAGGATTGTCAGATTCTGTATCAGAAGATCCCAAAGAGAGGGATTCAAAACGATCAAGATCATCAATAGGTGTGATATGGTGGAGATCATCGTAAGGTATAATAGGGTGACTCGGCGGAGGTTGATGTGGTGGAGGTTGTGGAGGTAGAACTTCAGGAATAGCCACAGAGGTAGGTTTGGAAATAGGAAAAGATTTTGGTGATGGGACAAAAGGGGATGAAGGCATAGGTGCCTTGCCTCGACCAAAATCAGGTCTAAGGTTTCTAGGATGAGTAGATGTAGGTACAGGGGATGGTACCGGTTGGGGTAAAGAAACGACGGGTGGTTTTGGAGCAGGTGCTTTGCTAGCTAAAATGAGTGTATTTAGGAAGACCGATTGTCGGTCTGTTTGAGGGAGTGGAGTTGGTAAGGATGGATATGCAGGTGGAGAAGGGAATGATGATCTGACAAGAGACATAGGGTATGCCTCTGGAAACACCGGAGTTGGAGGTGGTTGAAACTTTTTTAGATCAGTCATAACATATGAGAGTTGTTCTTTCAATTGTCTGATCTCATGTTCAGCAGCATCGAAATTAGGACCAGTGATATTATGTTGTATATAATATCGAAGAAGAGTATCCAAGTCATGAATCTTTGTTTGAAGTTCAGTATAATATTTTTGACTGATAGTAGCTTGGATATCGGTATTTTGCACAAGACTGGCCGTTGTTGTAGTAAGATTATTAAGATGCTGATCAATCTGTTGAAGATAACCATTCTGAATAATAGCATTTTTTGTTTGCCAATTCAATACTTCTTCAACAGATGTTAACGGCTTTGGAGATCCATCTGATCGAATCTCATTGAGAGGAACAAAGGGCTTAGCCGTAGTTTGATGTGTAGGATCTGTCACTCTAGTAAGAGGAGGGAAATCCTGATCATAAGATCCAATAGGATAACATGGAGGAACCAGTGGAGCTGCAGGAGGAGCAGGAGGTTCAGGATGACGCTTCATAGTTGGACTACAAGAGGAGAAGACAGGAATCTTCTTTTTCTTGGTCTTGCGTCTACGAGTGGATTCTTCAAGCTCATCAAGTAATATTTCAAATTCTATTTCATCAGTACAGGGGCAACCCGGATGACACATCTCAGGAGCACAATCCCAAATAAAATGTCCATCAACATGAGAATGATATACCAGATGTCCATCGGAGTGAAAAGAATGAAGAGGTGGATTACCACTTTCTGATAAATCATAATGGGAGACTGGTTGAATCTTCATTGTGTGATGAATAGGTAGCTCGGCAGAGGATTGTGTTGGAGATCCAAAGATGAGTGGCTGAATCATCATAGAGTGATGAACAGGCAGAGTGTCAGTAGATTGTTGGAGAGATCCAAATGTAATCTTTACAGCACCATCAGCTTGTTGCTTCATGAGAGGGCAGAGTGTACTTGTAACAGGCTCAGAGCGTTTGAGGAAATGCTCATAATTGGTGAACCATGTTAGAGGTAACATTTCTCGGAGAGCTTTCTGTGGAATCTGCTTGGGAATCTAAACAATAGTAGGAACATCATTATCATGAACAAAGGCCATGATAGTACCAGTAGGCTTCTGTGTACGGAGATGGATAGCATGATCTTGAAGGCGAAACGCCATTTGATGATGGAGAGTAGCAATAACACTATCCTGTCTATGTTGAACACCAGAAAATTGGATCTGAACTTTTAATCTTGTAGATAAGGTGGGATCACTTAAACAGACGTTGAAGTCGGGAGTGATTGTAAAGATCATAGATCCATGACTGAGTGTAGTGATGACTGTTCCAATACAAGCATGTTCATATGAAAGGAGATTTGTATCAAGCAGAGCAATTCGAGCAGACATAGGTAAGTCGCCTCTTCCATGATAGGATAATACCAGACGAATTGCACCCATATGGATATGGGTATAGCCATGGGATAACCAGTGACGGATAAAAGATGGTTCAAACTCAAGAGTGACATATTGTTCTTGCATGGTAGACTCAAGAGTGCAGTGGGTAAGTGCAGTACTTTGGATGTATTCCTTAATAGGAGGACTCTTACGACTAATAAGTTTTTTAACAGACGTAGAAAACAACTGAGACTTTTTTGTAAAATAACCAGTAAGGATTTAACAGTGGAGGAATAGTTTCAGAAACTTTGCTATCAGCTGAAATATGAGTTACTTCGACTAAATCATCTATTTTTGAAGCTTGTTTAATACATGACTCAGGAAGACTTGAAAAATTAAAAGAGGAAGATTTTAAAATCGGACTAGGGTCGGACGTAGAAGATGAAGGGGGACTATCACCAAAGGGTTCCATGGATACTTACAGACTTTTTGTCTTACGTCGGCTCTTCCTGGCCCGTCAAGACCTCGTCTTTGATATCCAACGGAGAAAACTGGTGAAAAATAGATTCTTCTGCTTCTATTAAGGACCAAAACCAATTATAAAAATCTAAGTACTCGTTTAATCATCAATTTCGACTGCATCACATATGTAACAGGCAAAACAAAGGCGAAGTAAACCACAAAGGAGAATAGCAAAAATAACTAAAACTATAATTAACCATAAAGGAAGATGACTTAACAGAGACATGGTTTAAATACGAAGACGATGTTCGAGGATGAGAATAACAGTATGTAAACAGACACATAAAAGAACACCTAAGAGAATAATAGTAACAAAACCAAACGGATTTATAGGTACAAACAACCAGAACAAACTTAACATTACACCCTCAGCAGAAAGATGGTTCAATTAAAAATTTTACAATTTTGGAATTTTGTGATTTTTTCACAAAATTGAATCTCAATAGGTACAATTTGACTGAAATTGTACGATTCAAGTAAAAAATCGTAGCGATTTAATAACTATTGTTCTGGTATAAGGAACAACGAAGAAGTTTCGAATAAAAAATGAAGAGTTGGTTACATTATTATGTGCTAATGAAAGAGAAGACTGTTGGTGGTTAGGATAGAGTTTCCTTTGTAATTATAATGAATTTTTCGGTCAACTATCCTTATTCCATTCCCTATCTTATTTAAATAACACCTCCTGATTTGTAATTAACCCAATAATTGGTTGACATCATAAGGTGCAATAATGCAGTGCATCAAGAAAGTTATGTAGAAGTTTAAGAATTTGGCATGAATATCCATCCTGCAAGCTGTACCTTACTTTCAAATATTCATGCAGTCGTGGTAGAAAATTTTTAAAGTACATTTCTCAATTACTTTGTCTTTCTGGAACTAGCAGCACGCTGAAACTAATTTTTCTTTTTTTTTTTTTTTTTTTTTTTGCAGTGTTAAGCAAGCCGTTAAATTGAACTATGGGTTGGATCCAATCATATCATGAAGATACGAGGTCTTACCGGCATATTGAAGACTCTTGTAAAATATATACCATCAGAGCATAGAAGAAAGTAAGGCAGTTTAATTTTTATGCATCCTAGTATACTGTTCT